>CAVNYN010271932.1:0-47360 GCA_963692815.1 Nyctanthes arbor-tristis | reverse complement strand
TTAAATAATTAATTTATGAGAGTAATTAATAAGTAAGAAAGAAGACTAAAGTTTGGTATGGATAATTATATATTCATCACATGTTAATTTCACTGCATTTTCTTTTCTTATTTTGGCTTCAATTTTATTGCCTTTTTCTTTTTGATGAAATTAACACATATATTATATTAAACCATAACCAATATTGTCGTACAAAAAATGAACTCTATGAATGTGGTAGGCTTGCTCCACACACAAGAATTTAAATGGAGAATTGAAGTCTTAGCTAAACAATGAGCTACTTCATTACGTTCTGTTGCTTAGCAAAAGAAACTGAAAAGTTCGTAAGTTCCATCAGCATCATCTTGACGTCTCTCAAGAATTAAACCGTAGCTCGATACATCCTCAGCCGCAGCCGTCAAAGCTATCACTAACCCTTTCCCCGTCTACTTCACACACAACAATGTATTACTCCACTCCATGCAACCATCCAACAGCCTCCCATAATCCCCATGCTTCAGCCTCATGCAGTGCGATGACTTGAACGCGTATCAATTCACAATTAATAAATTATTTTATCAGCAAGACCAAGTGCCAATCTAACATCCCGGAAAATTTTGAACATGTAATCGTTATGTTGATAATGATTAAATACTTACTGGATTATTATTAGCAAAAAAGTTATAAGATTATTGAATTAAAGTGCATCAAATGTAAAGTTACAAGAATATTACTCACACGAATGCCTAAAATTTAGAATGGAGCTATTGCTAACATGATTGTTGTTTTTGATAATGATTGAGTTAGAATATGATTATTAACAACACGATCGATCTTTTTGACGATGAATGGACAATTGTTGGAACGACATTAATTGAAAGATTACAAGATTAGTACTCAATTGAACGTCCAAAATTAGAATATAACAATGTGAATATATTAAATTGCATCAATTGTAAGAATACAAGATTATCACTTAAATGAACATCGAAGAACTAGAATATGACAACGTGTTGAATTGTATTTATTGAATGGTTACAAGGTCTGTCACTTGAATAAATAAAAATTAAACGATGGTTATTGATAGTACAAATGTTATTTGTACCAAATAACAACCCTTAAACATACCAAATAACAACCCTTAAACATACCAAATACTTGGTTTCACACATAGAAATGACCCTCCGCTATAAGAAATTATATATATATATATATATATAAAGAAATACACCTTGAAACACCATATTGATCGAGGAAAATGAAAGTTTTGAGGGCATTTGACAATAATTGAAGTAATATTTAGAAAAATCGAGTTAAAAAGATGAGTAACTAATACTTTGATTTCCTTTTTGTATTTATGATGTTTTGATACGATAAGCGTGGTTTTAATTGAAGTATTATTCCATGAGACAAACATGAATTTGATATCTTAAAAAGAAAGATTGATTTGTTGTATTTGAATTACTAGTTGCTCTACCCGTTTTGTATTGAATTGCTTTGAATTGTTTCTGACACTATGACTTATTCAATGATCCTGAGATAGGGAAGATTAGTGTGGTGTTTGCTTTAAATTGGAATTTCAGCATAGGTCAACAGGGATTTATTGTGGATCCATTTAATTGTACATGACCATGATTAAATTGATTGAATTGCGCGTATCATGGGTAATAATTTAACTATTGATAGAGCTTATTTGTGCATCGAAAAGCTTTGTCCATTGAATGATTTTCGTGAAAATAAATCTTTTAAATAAAAATTGAATCAAAGATTTTTGTTACTCACTGAGCACTTCGAGATCGGTCCTTTCTTTTTATAATTTTATAGATGATTGAAGATACGACATTTGAAAAGTATAGCAAGCCATGGGTTAGAGCATACGCGTGAAGGGGGTAGAGTTTTGCATGTAGTGACAAAATGTCTTTGAAAATATTATGAATTTAATACCTTTTGTATTAACAAATATGCTCACCTTTCTATAAATGTATTTCTAATTTTATATAATATTAGCAATTTATCTTTTAATATAATAGCTTTCCAATAATTTGTCTTGAAAAGATTAATTTTGCTCGTTTTGATAACCAATGAAAAATACTTATTAATATAACTTGTGGAGTTCTTTGCATTTTATTGAGAAACCGAGTTACAATATTCTTTAAAATATAAAAACTTGTTAGTTTAAGTAATTAGCTTTTCAAGTCAAAAGCAGTTTTTTGTTTTGTGCGTTTCGTTCCCGTTATTTATATTAAAGCTTCTACTACGAAATTTGTTAATCAATATAAAACATTCCAAAATATTGTAAAATTAGAGGCAGCGTGACAGCCAACCCCTTTAATCATCTTAGTTAAACCACCCATACGTCTTACAAGTAGAAAAACTTATTAAAATATATCATGAGATAGTTGCATAATATATCTGTAACATTTACACCTCTATAGAAAATATAAAAATACAAGTATATATTAATTAAATCAATAGAATTAGTAATCATGAAGTTTAAAATCGTTCAGAAGATAATCGATATTCTTACATTTAATAACTCCTACATATGCAATAATTAGAAAAATCTATTACCATCATTTAATACATTTAAAAAGGAAAGTTCAACGACAAATGTACAATATTATCAAATATAAATTTGTCATCACTATAATTAAAGTTTACCAAAAATATAAGAGATAATTTAACCCGAATAATAGATCATGAAAGACAAAATATAAGTCAAGCAACATATTGTAAGTACTAAAAATGTTTGTTATAAACATTTTTATGTATAGTTTTGAAAAAATGAAATGTGATGATAAGTCAAATAGAAAAATATAATTATAATTTATATTTAACTTATTAAGTTATTATCAACTCAAGGTATCACATATTACACTAACCCTAAATTTTCACGTATCATAAAGTTAATTAAAGTGTGATCAGATATTGAGGTGTTTGCGGAAATCAGCGACATTTCTCTTGCAATAAGAGAATAAATGTTCAAATCTAATTAATCTAGAAATTAGAGAACAAAAAATGATATAGGATAGGCATCACATTTTAAATAAGTTGAAAATGGAAGGAGTCCATGGAAGGAATCCGCGCAGTTTCTGTGACGTCCTGATCGACTTGTTTATATCTGTTGAGATTAATCAAAACAAGTTAAATAGCTAGTTAGATTTTAAGTTAAATGTTAGTTTAGGATAAATGTTTAACAACTAATATTACCATTTAAATATATATAAAAAGAAAGAAAAGAAAGGGAAAAAGAAAGAAAGAAAAAGAATCAGCAATACGAAGACATATTAATGCAAGGTCAGTCAGTGCAAGTCTACAACATTAAAGTAAAAAGGAGCCCATTTTAAGATTAAATTCAGACTTTGTTTTGTTAGCATTTTGAAACCCCTTAAGCCTTTGTAAATTAAAGAAAAATAAAGTGAAAGACGTACGAGGAAGCAAAGTGAAACCAGAAGCAACCAAGAGCCGAAAAAAGAAGAATAGGAGAAGAAGGGAGGAAAACGTATGGTGATAAAAGAGGTAAACAAGGTACCTGTATTAATCTGAATTGTTCTAGTTTCAGTCTTCAAAAATAAGTAAAGACCATCTGAAAACAGTGAGATATCAACAAGGAGACAAAAAACTTGATTTAAAGAATTCACTTCCAATCTTTTTTTTCGTTTAAAATCTTGCTACAAATAGGATGCTTGACAATTGGTTTGCTGAATTCCAAGAAGGCAAAAGGTAATGAAAATGGTTATAAAACTAATGGTAGATGATAGGTTATGCAATGTACAGAATGCATATTAGTTCACATGTATTGAATCGAAAGACAATTCTAGTGAAAGAAAATTCAACGCTTATTACCATGTATTCTCTACTTGTAATGGCTAATTGTACTGAAAATGAGAAGGTATTTATTGTGTATATGGTGTAAAGATAGGTAGGAGGGTGGCCTACAACCAACTGAAGTGTGGATGTAATTGCTTAATGCTGACTAGTATAAATATCATGTGTACATTATGCAAGACTTAAACATATAAGAGGATTGGAACCTGACTTGGATTACTTCACTTAAGTAGCATTTAAATTAGATGATTTTATGCCTAACATGAAGCAGCGAAGAGGTAGGAGTTGCCTCTAAGTCGAGCTAGATCACTCGTTAATAGTTTTGTGAGTGAAAAAGCTTATTGTTCATTTAAAAATGAAAAATTACTTGCTTCATTATAGTATATGAATTCTTTGAGCATCTTGTCCAAATTATATGATTCTGATGAAACGTTCATATAAGCTTTGAGATAGAAAATATTAAATTGATCTTGCAAAAGTTTGATAAATTCCTACTTGAGTTGAATTAGTACCCAATGGATTGAGAGAGAGCTATGAGATTTACTCCGTTCTTGGAGTATGTTGTTGGCCAGTGTTTGGAGACACCGTTCCTAGAGTAAGCCATTGGCCTATGTTTGGGGCTACTATTTGCTGAGTGGGCCTTAGGCACGTGTTCAGAAATATGATATGTGTGTATATATATGCTTGCAGCACTAGATTCTTGTAAGTTCCTGGGGTACTTTTGGTGTGATTTTTCATTATATTGTTGATTTTTGAGATAATAGTTTGGAGATGATTTCTTCCGAAATGATTTTCACTGATATCATGTGACTATACTACTCTTAATTGTTTACTATTAATTGATAATTGATTTAGACATGACTAGTTATACACTCGTGCGTTGCACGGGTAACCAAATAAACAACAATTTGAGAAAATTAAAAGGGGATGGTTATATGAACAAATACTGTTGACAAATACATTTGACAAACTATCCATGCTCTCCATCTTGTAACACTTAATAATCTAGATTTATTTGTCAAACACATAAAAGTTTTTGTAAACACTTTAAATCATATATGTACTCCATAAATAACGACTATAATAATCATGAAGTACAATATTCATGTTCATTTTTAGTGTAAAAAATTGAGCCCCGAATTTAGAGCTCAGCCTCCAATCAAATGCCGCCAAACTACTGGTGTCAGGTGAATTGGCTGCTTATGATTAGAGATCGGTTCCAAGCTTAGAGTCTGATCTGTTTGATTAGCCGGATTAGCAATATCCATAGCCGTTGTAAATTTATTGCCACAAAAGCCATTTTTCTTGTACTGAAATGATTGTAAGAGTTTTGGTTCCCCCAATCTCATGAGTCATGATGCAGCGATTTTTTTTTTTTTTTTGGGGGGGGGGTACACATATTATTTTTTTCCTTTTTTTATTCTTACAAAATTTCTATCTAATGAAGAATAGTTAATTTGTAACTGTTTGTTATATGATTGTGCATGTTTTATCTTGTCTTTTATTATTTTCCAATTTTCAGTTAGTAGGAAGGATAATTAGTGCTATTCTTTAGAAGTATCATCAACATAAGCACCTCTTGAGATAGTATAAAAATGATACATTTTTTGTTTCGGTTAACTAATTAATTAATTATGGAATAAATATGATATTTCTTTCCCTACCAGTTCTCTCTTCGATCATAAAATAAAAGAAGCTAATCTATTAATTTAATGAAATAGTGTGATTTAAATTAAAATGTTAATTAAAAGAAAACTTAACATCATTAATAATTTCAAAAATAATATCGTACCAGCGTTCGTTAAGTCAAGGATATTACCTTGACAATATACATTGGTCAACAAAGCACATCAATCAAAATAAAATTTTAGTAAGTGGTTCACAACATACGATAATACCAAAGATCCACCATAAAATGTTAAAGATCTGCTTTCCCATGTGACTAACCCATTACCATGCAAATGATAATCCTTATCATACCAATAGAAAGTACATAACTTTTCTTTTTCTTTTCTTTTTTTCCTCTTCTCAACACTTCAAAATGAAAATACGATACCTTGAATATCTTCTGCTATGAAAAAAAATCTGAAACATAAAAGTTAAAATTCAAGAGGAAGACAAACATATGTAAAATCTTCTGCCAAAAAAATTTGATGATAATAAGTTGGCAGAGTTGTTTCATTCAAAAAGGGTAATTGGTTCTTTCCTTAGACAAATAGACCAACACATATTTTCTTGTCAGACACTTCTAAACTCTTCAACTATTTCTTCTTTCTTCAACTACATATATCACATTTGAACAACTGCTTTCATAAACGATTAGAGTATTCAGCCAAAGGGAGCAAAAAACTACGATGAATCCTAATACCATAATGTAACATAAGATTATAAACAAATAAAACAGAAAACTGATGCAATTTAAATCATGGAGAAAAACTTAATTATCATCCATTACCCATTAAAGACGACAAATTTGAATCCATGAGAGCCAGACCAATTGCGAAGTGGGGAGAGAGCAGCATAGAGCATGAGTCGATTTTCTCAAAAATTAGTCTCTCAAACGATCCCTAAATTTGGAATCAATTTCTATTTCCACCACGATTTAGGGAATTACCACAACGAACTTACCTTAATATAAATAAACCACACCCAACGCTGTAAAAACTCTAACCAGATCAAGATAAGCCAAAATGGTAAACCAAAACCCAGCGCATCTCCATGATTACGGCTATTTCAATTATTCAGTAAGGGGGAAAAACAATTAAAAAAAAAAGAGAAAAGATAAAGATACGAAAAATTAACAGTACATCCACAGCGGAAAACGCGTACGAGAAAACGAAAAAAATAACAAAGTTACCATATTACCCAGTAGTTCCCAACTAATTAATAAGGTTACTCATGGAATTGTTGAAGTCTTATGAAGCCAGACAAAAGGCTGGAAAAGTTAACCAGACACTTTAAGTCCCTTAATTATATATAGATATGGAATAACATAATTATTTTTTATAAAATTCTCCGTTCAGTGAGCCTTTTAGCTCAAACATTTTCAAAATAATTTCTTTTATCATGTAGTAAGTGAAGAATTTAGGCAACTTTTGGGCCACAGTTTACGCCTTTTGATGACAGAGCCATCTGATAGTACTTTGTACAAGCCACCTCATTGACACATAGTTATTATTTTTTGGATGCATGTTCATTTTATATATCATTTTGTAACAGATGTAATGGATGGTGAGATGGGCTCACTACATCTTTTGTAATATTTACACTAGTTTTGTAAATTAAGTAAAATTTTTGGCTTTTCTCTTTTGTACTAGAATGGTACGATTTCTCAAGTAATATGGTTCAACGGTATATTGGAAATGTAAACATAAGATCATATTGTGTTAAGTTGATAATGTCTGTCTTTCATTAAAAATAGAGGAGATAATGTCAAAATTTCTATAAATTGGTGTGCATAGTCATAGTCAGGTACTTTGATTGTAGGTCCACCTTCTAACTAGTATCTACTGTCAGCGCACGTCATTCCTCGTATCCACAAGTGCTATTCAGAGTGAGGTATGTCAGTTTCTACCAACCCCATTCCATACCCACCCCTTAGCCGTTTGAATCAAGTACGCGCAGAGTAATTCGGGTCGGGTATGTAAAAGACATTCGTTACATGCCACATTTTCCAAAATCTTAATAAAATTAAAAAATTAAAAAAATATAATGCATAAAAAATTCTAGTAACATTAAACCCAACAACACACGACCGAGATGGTGAATGAACAAATTAAGAGGGAGTAAGGTTTGTTTTGGAATTGGTTAATTTATCAGTGAAAAAAACCTAAAAAAAGAAAATGGGAAAAATAGTTAAGGTCTGGATGCTAAATTCAATTGTCACATATTTAAATCTTCTCTAAGTTCCTTCATAAAAGTTTTTACTAAAAAAAAGAAGCACAATTATGGAAAAACTTACCAAATAAAAAAGAAACAATTACAACAAGATTTACCAAATAAAATAACGTAAAAATCACAATATAAAAAGTACCCAACTTAGTTCTCAAAATTAATACTTAAAATAAACAATAAAAGTAAAACTATTATTATTAAAATAAAATAAAATATTTCTTCTATGATTATGATGATCATTCTAAATCTATTATTATTATTATTGTTATTATTATTTGAAGTAATAATAATAACTAGTTGAATAGCAAAACAGCATCGTGGCGCCCCAGCATGCGAGCGTGCATGTGAATTGACGGCTGCACAGATGCTGTCTATAAGGCAAACACGTGCCCATGAACGAGCGTGGGCGAAATTAACTAATTCAAAAAATAAATCTCAACTGGAAATGACAATTTTATACTTAAAACTCAATACACGCGGCTACTTGCTCTAAACGAGGCGGGTATTACCCGTCTTATTAAGATTGGGACGAGTACGAAGTAAAATTTTTTACCCCGAACTCTTATCGGATTGCGGACGGGTATTGGCCGTCTCCAACCCCACTTGCCTCTACTCGATTTCCTATAGCCTTTTTTTTTTAATTATATAAAAAAGAATTTTGTTATATGAGAATAGCCTGTAAGGATTCAAACTCTTATACTCAAAGTTAAATCAATGTGTCTCGACCACTTTACCTAATGTTCTTTATGTTAATTTTTTAGCTAACTTTAATACATAATTGAAAATTTGACTTTCTTTAAAATAATTTTAAATTTGATGTGTCATGTGTGGTTGAATATTTGATTGTTTGAATTTTAACGTGTGGTTAAATAACATTGATAATTTTGACTTGATGTCTGATATTTTAGATGGTTTTTTAATGTAATTTCTAATTTTTTTTCAAAATTTTTTTAGCATTTTCTTAATAGGGCGGGCAATGAGTTTTTTTCATACCCTCACCGTTTTCATTTCTAACTTCTAGTAATTTAGCATTCTCAGCCTTAAAATCTACTTTCTCTAATGAAATAACTCCTTTTTTTAAATTTTTCCAAAGCGTGATACGTTCTGGAAAAATTACAATAATATATAAGGGAGTATAAGTGGGAGTTTTCACTCTCTTCGTAATTATAAATGCCATTTTTTGCGGGCGGAGATAATGGCGGTGAAATTTATATATTAAAAAAAGTAGAAGTAAATTAAATTTTTAATTCAAAAATATTCATTTGGTTTCAAATTCTATTTGAGAGAATCTTTTTTATTTTATTTTATTTTGTTTTGTCTCATTAATATTGGTAACTGTCTATTATTGATACAAAAAGTTAATTAATATTGATAATCGTCCACTATCGGTAACCGCTCACTATTAATAAAAAAATTAATTGTAAAAATACAAAAAATTAATTATTATTAGTAACCGTCTACTATTAATAACTTCCCATTATTGATACAAAAACTTAACTGTAACAGTATGATTGCTGAATATATTGCCCCGTAAAAATGTGTCTAAAGAGTACACTAAAACAAGATCTTACAATTTTTCATTGCAAATTAGGGTTTAGGGGAACATCACTTTAGTGCTTTACAATGCTTACGTGATAACATTGAAGATGAAAAATTAGAAAAGAAATTGATACCCCCTCATTATTTTTAAGGTAGCCAGTTCTCTACATTCATAAGAGAGAGCATCTCGATCCTTTTAAACAATACATGTTTTTTAAAAAAAATTAATTCTATAAAACTTACTAATATACAGAAAATTAAAATACAAAAAAATAAACTGAAAAAAAAATGAATATGAAACCAAATTAAATCTATTTTATCGGAAAATAAAAATCAACCATCCTATTGTTTTGAAACAGACTTAACCGTGCTACGTTTGAAAGGTAGGCATTTGCATGCATTCATAGGAAAGCATCTCGGTCCTTTTAGTTCCAGCCTCTAATAGAAAAGTTATATCTCTGATTAAAAGAAATCTATATCTATATATTAATAAAAATAGAAGTAAAATTAAATCTTCAATTGAAAATTTTTCAATTTGGTTTCAGATACTGTTTGAGAAAATCTTTTTTATTTTATTTTTTTTTACTTTAATTTTTGTATATTGGTAGGTTACATAACCTACTATTATTGGTAACCGTCCACTATTAATAAAAAGAAAAAAATTGTAAAAGCACAACCGCACTTTGCGGTGAATAAAATAGTGGACAGTTACTTTAACTAATACTAAAACGGTTAAAGAAAATTAAAATTAAAAAAGGAAAAAATAAGATTCAAATTGTGGTATATGTACAACAGTAATGGTTAAAAAGATCGGAAGTTGGACAATTTAAACAATACATATTTTGAAAAAATAGTTCTATAAAATTTACTAATATATAGAAAATTAAAGTAAAAAAATGAATTATGTATATAAGATATGCCTTTCTAAAGTTAAAAAAATGAGTTATGTTTTTAGGATATATCTTCTTCTGGTACTCTTGATTTATTTGGTAAGATCATGTATTTTTAATTTTTTTCAATACAAATGATTTATGTATATGAGTTATGCCTTTCTAATTACATTTTTTTAATTTTCTCTTTATAGACATTTTTATCCCTACATGTATGGAACTAGGCACTTGAGGTTCTTATTCTATCCTTACTGCAAGACCTAAGTAGTTTAATTGATCAATAAATTACTCTATTAAAAAAAGAAGTAAAATTGAATCTTCAATTAGAAAAGATTTAATTTAGTTTTAGATTCCATTTAATAGAATCTTTTTGATTTTATTTTTTTTAAACTTTTATTCTTATATATTGGTAAGTTACATAACCTACCACTATTTATAACCGCCTACGATTGATAAAAAAACTGAAAAAGCATAACCACACTTTGTGGTTAATGTTAGTGGGTGGTTACTTTACTCAATAGTAAACAATTTCCGATCTTTAAAGTTAAAAAAATGAAAAAAATAAGATTCAATTGTGGTGTATAGAGAAAAGTAATGAGTTAAAAAAGGAAGATGATGGGTGGTATCAATAGTGAGCGGTAACGTATATTAGTGGGATAGTTTAAACAATATATGTTTTGAAAAAATAGTTCTATTAAATTTACCAATTACAGGAAACTAAAGTAAAAAATAAATAAAATGAAAAATAAAACAAATGAATTATGTATATAAGCTTTGCCGTTCTAAAGTAAAAAAATAAAAAATAAATGAATTATGTCTTCAGAATATATCTCCTTCTGGTCCTCTTGATCTACGTGATATGATCATGTATTTTTAATTTTTTCAATGTAAATGATTTATATATATATGTATATATAAACAATGCATTTCTAATTACGTTTTTTTATTCTCTTTTTAGATTTTATTGGAAAGATTGTCATCAAATATCTCTTAGAGCATTAGAAGTCATCTACGGGTCAAAGAAGTAATATCAAGACGTGTCGAACTTGTTTTAGAATATTATTATCACTACTACAGAGTTCAAAATAAAAAAATGATATTACATGTCGATTCTTGGAAAAAATGACATGTCCAGGCGTGCGGTGACAATTTTGAAATTATTTGTATTAGTATACACATCAATTCCCTTGAAGAAACCAATGCGTATAGTGTAACAAAACTTTAGACGTCGGTTGTTAATTCAGAACCGACGCCTATACATTAATAATACACGTCGGTTTCACTTTAGGAACTGCCGTGTGAACTCTCGGTCACTTAATAGGCATCAGTTCCTAAAAAAGGAACCCATGCCTAATCTCTGAATTCTTTTTTTTTATTATTATTTCTTTCCCTACAGACGCTCTTCCGATCTCATTTATTTAGCATCTCGGTTCAAGCTCATTTTTTGAAGCACTCGATTCATCAGTCCAAGGATTTTTCACATGCATGCCTTCTCTCTATGACTAATCCCATAACACGCCGAGCAGTAGATGGTGAAGGAGGAGATGACGGCAGCGGTGGCGGCGGTGGAGGAGGAGGTGGTGACGGTGGTTGTATAGGTTGATTGAAGATCGGAAGAGCACACTTTTTAGTTCTATTAGGATGATGATGCGTAGCCTAGATTTTGATAATTTGATCTCCGATTCAACTGGGCATATTTCTAGATTATACATGGAACCTTCTTTGCCGCTATAACCATTCCAGTTCTGAAGGTATCGATTGCCCTGAAGCCAACTAATAAAACAATGAATGTTGTATATAATAAGGTTTTTCAAAATTTTTAATAATATTAACCAAATATTTATTTTTGTTATCTTAAAATGTCACTTTATTAATTATTTTGCTCCTATGTTGTTTAATTTCTGTACGTTATACTTTGTCAATAAAATTTGACCGTGTAACGCACGGGAGCAAATACTAGTTATAATAAATAATTAGTGTAATAAAATGTAAAGATATATGCAATCAATTGTATTCAACTTATGAATTAATGTAACAATCTAAACAAGATAATTATCACCATTAATAGCATTAGTAATTGGAGGTCGACGAATAGGGGTTCAGTTCTGCCTAGAGTGTGCAAAACTACATATGTAGGGGTGGATCCAAAATCATTACGAATTGGGATATCCGTTGTTTTTGGTACAAGCATGGATGCCAAAACTTGGAAAGAAGAGAAAAAGATAGAAGGATTGGTAGTGGAAGTGACCATTTTTTTAAAACACCATTAAGGCCTTGGCAGGGTTTTTAGGCCTTACAACCTCAAGCGTTGTACCACTTTGAAGTGGCGAAAAAAAACAATTTGTAGGGGCAAAATTGTAACCTTTTTATTTTGGTATAGGTAAATCCGCCAGGCAGAGAAAATGAATTTTTCTAAGGATCACACAGGCTCTAATAAGGAGCCTGCATTAGATAAAATACAGTTGGTTTCTTGGAATTTACAAAAAACCACTTGTGGTTTCCTCTAACTAACGAGGCCTCTTTAATAAGAACTTACATCAATTTCTTAGAAAAATTCCATATGCAGCCCATTCTTAAATCTGAACGCAAAATAAATAAATAAATGTAAGTGTGGGGTTTTTATTAATCATGAGTATCGAGTGGAGTACTGGGTTTTTTTCTCAAGTTGTGGGATGTCACTTAACGGAGCATGTCGCATGATTCGAACTACAAAGCTTGACACACTGATTTGGTGTTCTTGGTGGTGGTGGCGTTGTTATTTTTATTTTTACACCAATTTCAGTTCAATCATTGTATCTCAAAACAACATCATGTTGGAAGGTAAAATGGATGAACAATGATTTTGAAATCAGCTCTTTGTTTCTTAGTCAATATGTCTACTATAAAGTCCGATTTTATTTCCACATACATTACATGTGCTTGGACTTTAAAGAAAGTCATCCGTTAGGTGACCTACTTGTATATTTCTATATTTTGCTTGAGCACACACTCAAATATGTAATCATTTACAGTAATATTGGCTTCATCTATATATATTATATAGAGGAATAGCCATCGGAAGTTTGGGCGGGAAACCTTTTTCTTTCCAATTCTGTATTTTTTTTTCTTTTCCTTCTTAATTCTGAAAGTGGCAATCTGCATTGAAAAATGATGAAACACATTTAACTCGGTCCAGCATGCGGTTTGGCTTCCAAGAGTCCCATTTGATTTAAACAGCTGCTGAATTGTTTATCTCATTAAATGTGCGGCTGTTCTTTGAATTCCAAGAGTGCTAGCCGTTTTTTTCTTCCAAGGGACGTGATTTGGATCATTTAACAGCCTTTTACTTATATCATCTATGTATATACATCATTTTTTAGTCTTTATTGTTTGTTGTCTTCCGATTCCTTTCAAAGTACCTCTTCATTGTGCATTTTTCAGCCTTTTCAGACTCTTCGTATCTTATCCCGAAAAATATGGCACCGACCTAGACTTTGGTTTGTATCATCCAGCTGTATGTGCGTACAGTTAACTTGGGCAAAGAAGAAGTTGGAATGGAGTTTATATGTCATGATTCTGACGTTTGATTACATTTCTTTTTTTTTTTAATTATCGTGTCTTTCTTTTATCTTCTCCAGTTGATTTATACCAAGTTTTATGTTTAATTCAATTGAAGGGTAATCGAATTCACAGTAGCATCAACAAGGAGTTGATGCCTAAATTCAAGAAGGTTTTGAAAAGAGGAGAAAGTTTATGTTATCAAATATTTTGTTGTAGCTGCAAATTTTAGCAAGTATAAGGCCGCTACACATAAGTACAAGATTAGCTTCATAGGTAAAACACATGCTGCGGAGAATCATGATCCTGCCTTTCCACGGTTTATGTTTAATTTCAAGCCTTTCAATTAGTTGAGTGACCCCGATTAGATCAACGAGACTGAACTAATTGGTAATTTCTCCTACATTAGTATTTGCGTTAGTATTTTCTTTTATTTCCACTGTTTTTTTCTGTCTTAGTTTCTTTTTAACTTCATCTTCTCATTTTTTAGATGTCATTGATGAGATTCCGATCAAAGAGGAGATGAAGATCGTTGTAGTGTGTGAAGGAGAGGCAAAGTTGATGGAATTAACCCTTGAGAATCTTGAGTAAAGAACTATTTAAAATGTCAAAATAGATTTCTGAAGTATTATAACTCATATGTTCTATATTTAAATCGGTTGTTTTGTATTCTTTTGTAGGCAGGAGCACATAACAATGACGTTATGGGATTCGTTTGCAGTGGAGGCAGATAAACTCTTGAGCAATCCACATAGTGCTCCGGTGGTGATGCTTCTACATATGTGTAGGGCAAAAACATGTGACGGTGGGTATAAAAGAGAATATATTTTAAATCGGTTGTAAAGTAATCTGAGATTATTATTATTATTTAATTTCTAATATATTTTAGTTTTTTTTTTTTTTGTACAATATTTTTTTGTAGACATTATTTGTTTTGAATTAACTGTTCTTGTGTATTTATAAAATTTGAAATCCGGCTTATGGTTGGAAGAGCACCTGGGGCGAGTAGAATCAGTGTTCTTACCTCTATTGGTGGTTAGGTAGAATCGGATCTTGCAAGGGGCAAGAGTTCCTTTAAGACAATTGAGGAGTTGGCTAAAACTAAGAAGGTGGTCTGCATCTCCTTTTATATTTTTTGTCTTTCGATGCATATGGATTTTTCATATTTCCATTATTAATTGATAACATTTTATTTATTTTTTTAGTTGGGCGCCTATTGGGTTTTTGCTAAGATAGATTCTATTGAAACTGAATCTGGATGGTATTATATGTTTTGCTAAGATACATTCTGATAAGTTGCTTATATGTCAACTTATATTCTATCTATCTATTGTTTTACTGTTTTTTTATTGTGTGCATGCCATTTATTAAGTTAATTGATCAATTTATATTTTGTGCCCTTTTTTTTTTCCTTTTTCTATCCTTCATCTAATGCGTATTTACTTTAGTTCTTTTACCTCATATTAAAAATGGAAATCGCAAGTATAACCTAATTGAGAAAAAGTAAAACTAAGCAAGCATAGCTTCATATGTATCGATCAAATTAAAAAATCAGTACCAATGCAATTGCATATACTAAGAAGCGATGACAAACAGATGAATTAGTGGCAATATAATATTATCTTTTCATTCCCGTCTTTTCAATAAATTAATCACGTATAGAGATCTGATGACATCCATTGTTCAAGCTACACGTGACATTGGAGAAATGCAATAGTATGTACTTAAAAGACTTTGGTTAGGGATGATCAAAGATAAGTTGCTTTGTACAAATATCTTTCTTTTTTTTCTTTTTCTTTTTTTTTATTAGAAGCAGATTTTTGGAGCAACACATATATGTACTAAACCATACTGTATACATGCTAAACCGTTTGCATGTGCTAGTGTATATGACTTTTGTCGTGAATAAATATTATCGGATTCGTTTCTATGCAACGGGTAATGACAGGCATAATTCATTGGTTTAGCATGCAAATTTTAAAAATGTACAAAGGTTATGCCAAGCTCATTTACAAATTTAATTCCATTGTTATAACGATTCAACATTCGATCAATTTTTATTTGACTATGTTAACAATTATTTTGTTATGTAGATCTAACAATTCCTACTAAATTTTTGTGATTGAGTAATTTTTTTGATTGAGTAAATTTTAGGGAGTGCATGGAATCGATAAATAAATTATTTTTCTAAAAAAATTATAAAAAATTATTTTCATTGCATCCTGTGCAACGCACGGGTAAGATACTAGTTGAAACATAAATAACAATACTTGCATTCTCCCTAAATTTCTACATGGTTCTTTTCATATTTTCCAATTCAAAACTCCGACCATATATACTCATTACACATCACATCTATTATTAGCATTATTATATTAATTAAAAGAACTAAGTCTTGGTACCTTTTGTACCACGATTTTCTCGTTTTTTTTATTTGGTAAATCTTAAGGTAATTGTTCTTCTTTTTTTTTTTTTTTAAACAAAAAATTTGGTGAATTGACTTAGAGAAGATTTGAACATATGATGTTTGAATTTAACACTAAAGTCTTAACCACTTTGCTCATTCTAAAATATCAAATCTGAAAGGTCAATTCTAAAATAAACTATAATCCCTCTTAATTCGTTTATTCACCATCTTCATATTGTGTGTTGGTGAGCCTAATGTTATTTGAACATATATATATATATATATTTGCATTTTACATTTTTAGGATCTTTGAAAATGTGGTGGGTAACGGAAATTTTTACCTACTCCACCTGAAACACCTTTTCCCGTACTCGATTCAAACGGCTACGAGTTGCCTAAGGGAGAAGCGTATCCGACCAAAACATTTGATAATTATAGAGTGACAAATTTAAATTTGATGATATTTTATATTTGTCATTGAACTTATGTTTTCGAATGTATTGAATGATAGTAATACATTTTTTCTATTATTGAATATGTATAAGAAATTATATGTAAGAATGTAGATTGTCTTCTGAACAATCTTGAATCTCACGATTATTAAGTCAATTGATTTTATTGATTCAACTAATAGATACTTCTGTTTTTATATTTTCTACAACAGTATAAATGTTGTAGATTTACTATGTAACTATTTAATAATATATTTTAATAAGTATCTTTTTACCTATCCGTAGTTTAACTAGTCATGTTTTAAAGTAAATTAAACTCAACTTGAAACGAGATAATCTGTCTTTCCGCAAGCATAGAGACCAACATGCTCTACAACTCAAGCACTGGTTTCGGAAAACTATATCATTTTCTCAATAATAAATAAATAATATAAGATCTTTTCGTGCACAGTGGCTAGTCATCATGCCATGACATGAGACGTGTAGGTTCGCTTCTTTCTATGCGTACACGGTTGAGCCTGTTAAAAAGAATAGATATGTAAAACGTGGTAAGAACTCTTTTACAGTGAAGTTCTTTCATCGCCATCAAAAAGTAAGTGGGATTACATTATAAAACTAACTATAATTAACTAATTAATTAATCTCCAAGAAAATTAACATCATAAGCTCTGTGGCAATTTCCCAAAAGCATGGTCCTAAAGGGATAAGTCAATACATGATGATTATCCGGTCTCCACAAGCAAAAATAATAGTATTGGACATGTTATCATTTCATTGAAATTATTTTTTGTTTAATGTATTATCAAATGATCAACACAAATTTCATAACTGTTACTAATTTCTAATTCGCTAGTTATTAGAAAAAATTAAAAAAAAAGCCCTACAATAATTCGTGTATTTAATGAATTTATTTATTTAAAAACGATTCCTTTGGTTAATAATCATGATCCCAAAGCCCATCAATCTTAATACATACAAGTACCCGATTCTATTAAGTAATACAAACAAGTAATAATACTTGAATAACTAGAAATGAGCTTGGATAAAGGAACTTGGCCGGACTTTGAGCGCAAGATGTATATGAGTATCGTATAAAGACCAATATAGGTACGGTCCAGTCACAACCTGACTCAGACATTCCTATAGTTTTTCTGTTGCAAACAGGATTCTTGTAGAAAGATCGACTTCTAATAAATAAATAAAATAAAATAGTAATGTAAATAGAACGAGATTAGGAAGAAGAGTGACTTGATTTAAAAACTTCGAAAATAAAACAAAAATCTTCTTTATAAATCTTTAAATAACAATGACAAATATCGCATACATATTTGCATACGTCTCATGATAAATTAGTTTTAGTAGATTTGAATTAAACAATGATTATCTAAGAAAAACTATTATTAAGTGTTAGAAAATTTGTATGATCAATCATACATTGAGAAGAACTGAACTTGCAATTTTAGCTGACACACTTCCGATATATTATTATTGTTTGACATTTTGATGCATGCGATTGATCCATGCCCTCCACATGCATAGATTAGACAATTGACAATTAAACTCACTTAAGTCATTAATTATTACTTGTTTGTTATATACCATTCCTGATAAGATCAAGTGATTCTCTCAAACCCGTATGCCGACAACTATACAAAATACGGTTCATTTATAGAAACAAGACCAGATTTTTTATAGAGTCCAGTATCTAATCACAGACTGACACTTCACTTAACACACATCATACGACATCATTTTATTGGAAACTAGGTTGCTTGAACTGATTGTACTTTTTTAGTTCTATTGGGATGATGATGCGTAGCCTAGATTTTGATAATTTGATCTCAGATTCAACTGGACATATTTCTAGATTATACATGGAACCTTCTTTGTCGCTATAACCATTCCGGTTCTGAGGGTATCGATTGCCCTGCAATGGTGCCGGCGCCGGAGGCTGAAGAACATTTTGATTTGGCCGCTCTGCTGGTGGAGGAGAGAAAGTTGATTGCGGCAGTGGATCGAATGGCTTGTATGAAACAATGACAGATTTTTGTGCAAGAACTTTACTGGCGTGAAGTCCAACTTTTCTTTACCTTTTTTTTTTATTTTTTGAAGAGGAAGTCCAACTTTTCTATCCAAATCCAACATTTCACAAGTTTGTAATTTTTTTTAATTACAGAGTTTGTAATTTTAATGGCACAATATAAAGATATATGTGTTTGATGAAAAAAATGCCTTATTATTTCATAAATTTGAATTTTGAAATTTGAAATGAGTTTTGTTACATTAACTGGCGGATCTAGAGAAAAGAAAGAGGAGAAAAAAGATAATAGGTATCGGTTATAAAGGAGGAACCGATGCTTAAAGTTTACTTTATGCCTATTGTCTATTTTATTTATTTATTTATTTTTAAAATTGACTTTATGCGTCAGTTTTTGTGAGACAACCGACACTTATTATTACTTTTAGGCGTCGGTTTACAACCGACGCGTATACATTTACAATTCGCGTCACTGGTGGTGACGGTGGTTGAAATAATAGTATTGGACATGTTATCATTTCATTGAAATTATTTTTTGTTTAATGTATTATCAAATGATCCACACAAATTTCATAATTGTTACTAATTTCTAATTCGCTAGTTATTAGAAAAAATTAAAAAAAAAAATCCCTACAATAATTCGTGTATTTAATGAATTTATTTATTTAAAAACGATTCCTTTGGTTAATAATGATGATCCCCAAGCCCATCAATCTTAATACATACAAGTACCCGATTCTATTAAGTAATACAGAAAAGTAATAATACTTGAATAACTAGAAATGAGCTTGGAGAAATGAGCTTGGATGAAGGAACTTGGCCGGACTTTGAGAGCAAGATGTATATGAGTATCGTATAAAGACAGATATAGGTACGGTCTAGTCACGACCTGACTCAGACAGTCCTGTAGTTTTTTTGTTGCTAACAGGACTCTTGGAGAAAGATTGACTTCTAATAAATAAATAAAATAAAATAGTAATGTAAATGGAACTAGATTGGGAAGAAGAGTGAGTTGATTTAAAAACTTCGATAATAAAACAAAAATCTT
The DNA here is from genome assembly GCA_963692815.1 of Nyctanthes arbor-tristis. NCBI lineage: Eukaryota > Viridiplantae > Streptophyta > Magnoliopsida > Lamiales > Oleaceae > Nyctanthes > Nyctanthes arbor-tristis. The sequence continues at coordinate 27,748 of CAVNYN010271932.1, read as the reverse complement.
CTTTATAAATCTTTAAATAACAATGACAAATATCGCATACATATTTGAATACGTCTGACGATAAATTAGTTTTAGTAGATTTGAATTAAAAAATGATTATCTAAGAAAAACTATTATTAAGTGTTAGAAAATTTGTATGATCAATCATACATTGAGAAGAAATGAACTCGCAATTTTAGCTGACATACTTCCGATATATTATTATTATAAATATAAAATATGCTATTTGACATTTTGATGCATGCGATTGATCCATGCCCTCCACATGCATAGATTAGACAATTGACAATTACACTCACTTAAGTCATTAATTATTACTTGTTTGTTATATACCATTCCTGATAAGATCAAGTGATTCTCTCAAACCCGTATGCCGACAACTATACAAAATACAGGTCAGTTATGGAAATAAGACTGAGTTTTTTATAGAGTTCGGTCTCCAATCACAGATTGACACCTCACTTAACACACCACATGACAGCATTTCATTGAAAACCGGGCTCTTTAAAGAACCTGACGATAGGGTGTCAGGTTCCTTAGAAATTTCCATGCAAAATACGCTAGCATATACAGTTTTAGTGGTATACCGTAAACTTTACTTGTACTAAAATGTTTTATAAGTTATAGATGAGATTAATCTTCATTTTTTCTTCGCATGATTCAGAACCGTGTAACGCTATGTGCCAAACTTGCAGCAAAACGACAACTTTGTTATATATGTAGATTTTACTCATGCATTTGATGCTAAATACCCAAATGGACCAAATGCTCCCCCTCCCTAAGACACAGCTAGAATCTAATAATGCTCCCAATTTATTACAAAAAGTCCTAAATTCCCTTCACATTCCAATGGGGGAAACAAAGCACATGCTTGATGGGCAATTAGCTCAAAATATGCATCGCATGGAATTGGTCTCTTCCCGCTCGTACCTCTCTAGTTTCTAGGATCCATGGTTTTACGGTCACATTTTTGTGAAATGTCTATTATGTCGATCCCCTTTTGTTATTCTTCATTTGTTTTTAAAATGATTATGGAAATAAAAATTTAAATCGTGGCCTAAGAGGTCGTCGGCCACGACAAAGAGGTCCCGTGTCTAAGACTATTTTGATTTCGTACCTCACCATACAAAGGAAAAAATCAACATTTTCTATTTGATACCTCACCATAGGAACGAAAAATCAACTGACGTGACCCGCAAAATTTGACAGGCCGCACACGAGCCATCAAGACGATGAAACCAAAACGACTATGAGCTGTATGTGTGATCCATCAAGAAAACAATATCTATACTACTCCATATTATGCTGTTGCCAAGCTCTTCAAGCTCGCTTCTTCATCTTTAATTCCTTGTGAAGCAAACTCGATCTCCCGCAACATGTGCGTACAGCGGGAGATCATTTTTGCTTATGAAGAGTTTGTTTCATCTTTTTGTCTCCCCCCCTCCCCGCCCGCTCTTTTTTTGAAGGAATCATCTTTATGCCCTTAATGCGCTAAAAATTTATAGCAAATAGACTCTAGTAACAACTTTACCCTTCGCCCCGAATAATCAATGATGGTATTCTTGATCGATGAGGATTATGGTTAGGACATGTGAGATCTTATTACATGTGAACTAGTGAAGAAATACGATACACTTAACTTGAACTAATTTTAATAAATAAACTGGTGATAATCACTAACAGTGACAAAGAGCGTCATCTCTTTTGCATTCCATGGATTGCCAGAAGACTTGCCACATTAGCTTAATATACATTCCACAGTTATTCTTCAATGCAATTGCATACTGAGATATGATTTTACTACATAATATAATATTATAAGAGCGAAATGACAAAGATACCCCTCTCCACATCCCCCCAAAACTATCCAAAAATTGCAAGACGGTCCATGTGAATCGGAATATTCACGTATCGGTCCTCATTTCCCTGCCCTTTTACCAATCATCTCCTTGTACCTGAGGATGGAATCCAGCCTCTGTAACTTCAGCTGCTGCTTGAATCTGTTGATGAAATCATCGGCTCTTGCATCCACTTCTTCTTCGGCCTCGGTAACTTTAGCATTCCCACTTTCCCTCACAGTAGCCGGCCGTTCCGGCACCACTATTTCCTCCTCCTCAAAGTGGCCAAAAGCTGATTTCACGCTCGCCGACTTCCTCATCTTCGCTGGAAGCTTCGCCGGAACCTCTCCCGACGCGGGTTCAGTGTCTGACTTAGTTCTGCTAAAATGACCGCCGCCTATCAGTTCACTGTATACTTCATCCATGCTCTTCAAATCACTCTCCTGGGAATTTTCTTCATGGGTGTGCTCGTAAATGGAATTTTGTGGTTCAAGATTTTCTTGGGAATTTTCTTGATGGGACTGCTGGAAGAAGAAAGTGGAGTGGGTTTCGGGATTCTGGGGCTGATGGGTTTGTTCAAGATTGAAAAGGGCATCTGAATCTGTGGTTTTCTTGAGTTGGGTAGTGAGATTTTGAGGTTCTTGATGAGATGTGTAATAATAACTGTAAAAATTGACGGACTTGAGGCGCTGAAGAACGGACAGCGATCTATCAAGCTTCGGCGGCGCCGGGTGCTGGCGGTGGTTTTGTTTCTTGTTGGCCAAAGCTGAGGTTAGAGCGATGGTTCCAATCATGAGATTTAGGAGAACAAAGAGAACAGTGGGAGTGAACCAGCTGTTCATTGATGCCCATATTGAAGGTATAGCCGAAGCAGATTCTTCAAACATTATTATCTCTTTTTCTTCAAAGAAAGAAAAGTGCTTTTCTTCTGAGAATTGGGTTGCAGAAGATACAGAGATGGAGAGGACAAAGGAAGAAGTAGTGGTGCAACAAGGGGTGGTTGAGTGGGTGGGCTTTTGGGTTTCCTTTATAGGGCTGATATTTTTTTATGTAGTAGTAAGTAGTTTTACTAAGACTTTACATGGTACGATGGCATTTAGCTGGCACAGGGCATTTAAATATGGAAATTTATAAGGAACTAAGGTCCGGCTTTTATTGAGCTCGATTTTCAATAAAATACTATTATATAGTGTGTTAGATGCGATGTTAATATGTGATTAAAAACTAGGCTCCGTAAAAAACCAGACTCTGTAAAGACTAGATGTATATTTCTATAGCCGGACTGAATATTGGTTATTATTACTCCCAGTAATCATTCTATTTTATCATACACATAGCAAGAAATACAATTAATATCTTACAATGATTTAATTGTTTACACATGTGATAAAAAGACAATCACTATTCTCAATTATAAATAAAACCAATTATTATCTGTCTAAACGGACCAATTATTATCAATCTAAATGATATGTTTAAATTGATAATAATTGATTTTATTTATAACTGAAAGTAATGTCTATTTATGTATGACATTGTAAACAATTACATTTGTCATATAGTATTGATGGGATTAGTATTTCAAAATATTATAAATTGTCAGTTATAGTAGTTGTTATGTGTATAATAAAGTACAATAATTACTCATAAATATGACTATAGTGTTTGGCAACTGATACAAATAATAATCTAGATTATAATCTACCATATGGTATCATTTCAGTAGTTTGACCTTTTTTAAAAAGTCAAAAAGTAAGAGTCAAGCAGTACTTGTTTACGTTTTATAAAAAATAACCAATAAAATAATGACACGTAGTATATTATAATCCACATTCTAACCAAACACTAATACTTAAATTTGAGTTTGACCCTCCTTTGGATTTCTCGACCATTGTTTTCCCGTTTGACATTTCCCCTTCAAATATTGGCAATACTTCTAAAAGTTTGATTTCCTTCTCCTACAATTTTTATAATACCCAATGATAATATTAAGTTTGGATGAAGGATTAAACATCTTTTGTTTCATGTAATACCCAACCGCTGTTGCTAGATCTTTTCAGTTTTCTATAGTGGTGATCTTCCGATCTCATGAAACTCATGTTCTAAATTAAAAAATTATGATAAAATGGAGCATTGCTTTCAATGACATATATGATTTTTAATAAAGTAAGCTTAGAAGTAAAATTATAATGATTATTTTTCCAAGCTTACAAGAGTTGGCGAAAAAGTGTTTGCTGACGAAGTTGATTGGAGCCACCCAAGTTTGGGGACATAGCAGCTAGATATGAGTATAAACAAATAGAAGACACCGCTATCTACTGCAAAAGATAGACATGAAATATTAAGATGGATGCTGTGTTAACTATTTCAACTGAATTCTATTTTCTGTATTGTTAAACGTCAATGGTCGAACCCAAATGAAATGCAAATGTATATCTCGCCTTAACCTCAAAGGACTTGGGAAAAAACTCTCGTCTTCTACAAGTACGGCTTGGCACTGTTGGGTGATCAAGAACACACGTACGAGTCTAGACCCAAATTAAATAACAAGTTATGACACATGAATCTAGATGTCAATTCTTGATTGAAGTTCAATACTCCATGAGTTTTTTTTTAAAGAAGTTGATTTCACAATACAATGTGGAAGTACTAATAGAATTCTACCTCATCTTCGACATCCCCAATCGATATGTTTCGAGATCAATTCAGTAGTAACCTCTTACCGAAGTGAAATGAAATAAAACCAGACAGATAAAATAAAATCACCGAAAACAACAGTTTATGTACTTGATATATAGAACTCGTTAGTGCTGAGTCATGCTTACAAGCTATATTAGAAATGGATAAAAGATAAGGGTAGGTGTGACTTATAAGTATATAAAGAAATGGACAAAAGAGAAGCAATAAAATAATAAAGTAGAGATGACGCCGACAGGACAAGGTTGGGAAATCAGAAATGGGATTACCAATTGGCGCAAACGATGTCGTTCCTCGTTTTGAAGTCACCCATAAATGAAGATAAGTAACAAGGGTAATTGGCGCAAAAGGACATTAACGTTTGAGGTTGTTGTGTAAAAAGACCCTATCGTTTTCACTTTGTCAAATTAGACTTCAACCTATCACTGTTTATCCAGAAAAAGGCCCTATCGTTTTTGTCTTGGCAAATTAGACCCTAACCTATCACTATTTATGCGGCAAAAGACCCTCTGTTTCTTTCGGTCGAAACTCCCATTAACTCGTGTGTATTCTTCCACATCCAGTAGCTTGACAATGATATTTATATTTTTTAAAACTTACAATATGTTTTTTCCGCCTCTTATAATAGTATATCTAATTATTATTGTTATTATTTATTATTATCATTATCATCTTTTGATATATTAAAACTTAGTGCTGATTTACCGTTAGATTTTTAACCGTATTAAGAGATGATATGACATGTTAAATAGTACATATCTAATACATCACATAAACGTCTGATAGCATAACCTAGCTGCCAAGCGAAGAATAAGACGTATATAATTTGCTTAAGCTGAAGAATTGATTATAGATTTACCAAGAATCTCAACATATGGCAGGTCATCCGTTTCTGATCTTATTTGCAAGAAGCTCTCTTCACTACTTTTCAATTCGAGCCTGGAACATATTCATAATATCACATACAATTATGAAAGGAGCAGTTGCATAAGCTAGAATAATCAGAGTTTTGTTCTTCAATTTTCAGTTTACACATGATGGTAAAACTAACATTGACATCAATACCTTTATGGGAAAACAAAAATATCAACTTTGAACTCCAGGTTTTGCAGGTATAATCTACTGTACAGTGGCTGCATTCAAGCACATCTTTGGTCTCCAATATCACAGAATCAATTAAGTTCTGCCAATGGCCAAATTAAATGGGATTAGTTGCACTGGAAAATTGAAGAAAGAAAAATTGGGAGTAGATACCAAAACTAAAAGCTTTACCTAATTTCCTTTTTTTTTTTTTTTTTTTTAATGCTGAGAAGCAACAGGGCAATGAAGTTCCGAATAATTTCTCCACTGTGTTGGTTCATGTGATTGAAAAACAAATCAGCAAGTATTAAACCAATTCAAATAACATAAATGCCACATTGCATATCCCACTTAACCCTAAATCAAAGAGATTACTTGAGCCACAGGGGACATGATCGGTTGGAGAATTCTTTGGATCAACATATTGAATTTTCTCAATCTTAAACGATCTGGTGTTGAAGCATTTTCTACTTCATCCAAAGATTTACTCACTAAAAAAGATGACCATTTCTCCATTGAAAGTGAATCATTCTCAAACACACCAAATGAAACTGGCACTTAGCACGGAATTTAGCTGATTTACCCATCTGTTCCTATAACCCAAGATATCAAATTAAATCCAAAATTCACTATGTTGAGCAACATCAAGCGAATTGGGTTGCTTGTCTATTCTTTTAGGACACCTTTTCTTCTTTAATTTTTCTTTACATTTTAAATTCTTAAATTTTTTCTTTACATTTCAAATTTTCTATACCAGCTAAAACTTGCAGCATCTTCTGGTCATTTTAACCAGAACATTAAACCTTATCTCCTAAAATATTGTATTCACTTGCTGAATGATTTAAATTTAAAAAAAAAATATCTATGGATTGGATTTGGAGCTTAGTGTAGTTTTCTGGAATAATCTTTTGCATTGCACAAGTATATCCGTTTCATCACCTAAGTCATAGCTCTATTATGATTTAACATCTCTGTTCAAGTGGGATAGTGAGATTGTGGGACATTGAAACCATACTTGATTACAGAGTACGATGATAACAAACAATAGCCTCTTGAGGCATCCCAAACGTGAAAGCCGAGTTAAATGTTTGATCACCCATTCAACTTAGTCTCCTGTCTTTATTTACCCACCAAACTTTAAAATATCGAAACTTACTCATTGAACTTTATAAAGTATAGTCTGTTACTTACTCATTAACTTTTAATTATAATCTTTGGATGGAAATGCTGATGTGGCTAACAGAAAACATAAGTGGCATGTATTACCAGTTAAATATGTCAACTAAAAAATCCTTACCTGCCATGTAATCAAACACATCCCGAAGATAATCAAACCTGACCACTTCTAGAAACTCATTTAAAATTGACTACCCCTTAGCAGCTATTCAATATCCTTGCAGTGGGTTGAGACGGCTCAGCAAGCAAATTTGTGAACAAATGGAGTAATACATCTATCCTTCCTTCATAAAATTTCCCTTGTAAAAACGTGATTTCTTTGAAAAACAATCAACACAACTCATGAGGTTTCAATCTTCGACTCAATTGCCAGACATGACCTTCTTAGGAAAAAAATTAAGTTTCGGGTTAAACAAATTGGGTTGGTTTACGGCTGCCGCCGCCATAGCTGTCATTGAGGTGGTTAGATGGATATGGAGGTGGCAATTCATACAAAGTCCAACGTAGAGTATAGATAGAGAAACCATATATTTTTGTAGAGAGAGGAGATATGTTCTTTACTGTATGTTGAATGCCGCAGAAATCAAGAGGGGGAGACTATAAGAACAAGAACTTGAGAATTATTTTCTTAGAAAATGAAAAAAAAAAAGAGTAAGAAAAACGCCCCATTAACCTTGCCAGAAAACCATGTTCTAATTTCTTTACCTATTTCACGTTGAAATCCTAATTTTACAGTCATGAACAAGAGCGATTTTGAGAGGTTAACAGGACATCTGCACCCGAGCCCAATATTAGTTGTTTCTTTTATCACAATTTTATTGGTTAAATGGCATGTTACATGGCCAAGTTAACAACCGCTTTATGCCACAAACACATTCCGTTTGCTATGTAAGCGATTCAATTCAAAGATTATAACGGAAGGTTAACGAGTGAGTAACGAACAATACTTTATAAAGTTCAATGCGTAAATTTTGACATTTTAAAATTTGATGAGTAAATGAAGACGGTAGTCTAAATTGAATGGGTGTTGAAACATTTGACTCCGTAAAAGCCTTAAAGAAAAAGAGTGAAATTGATGCATGGTGAAAATGAATAGAGATCAAACCGGACCACAAACTTGAATAAACAACAAAATTGCTCAAATAACACAGTAACGGAAAGTCAAAACAACAAAAATGCTCAAACAACAGTCATGCCCATTGATTATTTCCATATCTCATAACCCCGGCCTTGAAGATCTCGTCTTTCGTGTTCTTCCAAAAGCTGCATTGCATACTCTGATAAACTTCAAATCGTTCCATAAATTTGTCAAAATTTCCGATAAACTTCAAATCCTTCCATAATTTCAAATCGTTTGCCGGAATCCTAATCATTTCCCACAATTAAACACTAATCGGGCTCATAATTGAGTCTAAAATCAATTAGGGCTACCGATTCTTAGAGTTATTGATAGTTATCATTCCAAAAATCCAAATCATTTACGGGAAATTCATAAAACTTGCCTTAGAATAAAGAACTCTACTGCAGCCGAATATCACGGTTTTTCCAATTATGAGCACGAAAAGAAGAACAAAAAATGGGATTCCAGAAGCTGCAGACTCAAGCCTGACAATGTGAAATTTGCCCATGTTGTAATCCGAATCCCAAATTACCCAAAATAATTCCGAGCCATTACCCGATTAACCTCTGAACATTTATTACCTTTCGCTTAAGAATCCATAAAAGAGGCGGAAACGGTGTGAGAGACTTAAGTCCTTAATTATATATAGATTTGATTATGGTTTGGTTATATGGTTTGGTTATAGTTTTCACTCCAAAACTATAACCAATCTAAAAGATTTGATTTTGAATTTATTAACTTAATTCTTGATTCAAATTCCTAAAGCTAAAAGAATAAAGTTACTAAAAAAACTCAATTTATGGAACTCAAACTCTAGAGCATAATTGATACTTATATAAAGAATATAACTAGTTTAGTACCCGTGCAATGCACGGTAAGCTAAAACATTATAGTAGAGATCAAAATGTGAGTTCAATAGGAAAATTAAATAGAGAAGTTGTAAGAATATAATACTTTCAGTTACACATGTACCTAGCTATTATATCATAAAGTCTAACTTAGAGTGGAAAACCAAGTACGAAAGATGTCATCACGAGGGGTAGTAGTTGTAAAACTATAATAGTGCAACAATAATATTTTGATAATTGATGATAGAAAAAATAACAACCAAAGTACAATTTGTAACAATGCATAGAAGTTTCTCCAAAGTACAAAAAAAAATCATTCTATCCTAAAAATATGGAACATGAATGAGCAACTTTATCGATTGTATGCACTCGCTTATCTTCAAACAAAGAATATATCGGTACCTCTTTCATAATTGTTGAAAACATAACTATAATTATCAGTAATAGAAGGTGAAGCATTTTGTTTCAGAAAATAAAACAGAAGGTGAAGCATTTAAGAAGATGAATTTACCACAAACGAAATATTAAAAAATATAAAGTTACCTTGCATATCTTATGGAATAGAAGAAAAGTGAAATTTAGAAATATTTATCTCAAACGATACTATGATTTGCATAAAGAAACAAAGTTGAATAAAAAAAAAAAAAGGAATTTAGCTTCATGTCAAAACAATATTTATTAACATGATATCATAAACATTACATTTATTATATATTTTGAAAGAAAGGAAAATAAATACAAAGGTACACATGCAAAACTTTCTTTAATTATATGTATCATGTTTGGTTAGACTGTAATGTTAAAAATCAGTTTAAACTCCTACAATATATCAACTAATCACAAAGTTTTCAAAATCCAAATGATTAGTTTTAACATAAGGAAAAGATCAAAGACAAAATTGAAACAAATGCATTATAAACAGAGAAAAATGAGCAAAATTCAATTAAATCTATTTAATTCTACTAAAAATTTCATACAAATTATTTAACCTGTAACCCAAAAATAAATCATACATAAAGAATGGATCATTCAAGAAAATTTAAAATTATTACCAATGCACCATCAGGGAAAACAAAAAGGAATATTCCGTATAAGGAATAAATAGGTAAATGAATGAAAAAGTAGATCGGAAGAGCGTATTAGTAGAACTACGAAAGAAAAGAAAATAAACAGGTAAGCTAATTTTACCTGACATGTGATATTCCAAAACCCATCTTAAGCGTTCGGAAAATATGGTAATTATATAAAGAAAGTCACAATCAGTAACTATAAAAATATAGAAAAGATATAAAGCATAAAATCAGTTAGTAATACCATATAAAGTAAGCTAACACTGGTTAGAATGTTGTATTAGATTTATAAATATAAATTTTTTAAAGGATAATAAAAATCAAACAAAGAAATAGAGTGCTAAATTTAGTTGAAAGAGTGGACAATTTAGTAATTAACTTATATGGAAAATAGACAAATCTAATCCAAGTTATGAAAAACCTACTTGTACATCACATTAACGGTAGAGTTGCTTGTTCTACCATCCTTATCACACATCATAATGTTCAAGCCACCCTGATGTATAACTCTTAAGACACCAACATAGAATTGACCGTGTTGCAACATTGACTGAACTCATGTTCGAATTAATATGTATATGTATAGCATTTTCAACACCAACAATGCGCGACCTTTTATCCCCGTAGTCGTGCTCTCTATGAAAATAGTAAAATTAACAACGAAGTGAGACAATGTCTAAGCATAAAGAACAATCACTAACTGAGAAAATAAGCACCCGGAATTTCATCGTGTGGTATTTCACGTCCATTAGAAATTTTGGTTGACTTTGTAAGCTTTCTCATTGCAATCAAATGCGATATATTATTGCATCAAAAGGGATTTTATATTCTTACTTAAGCAAAAACTTTAGCAATACATAGGTCACTAATTTTCATTTACCTATTACAATTTTTTGCCTAATTTCGTTAAACATCACGATATTTGCTTCTTTGTGTTTGGTTAAGATTTCGTCGTCCACCTTGTAATGCGAAGATGGGTATAGTCTTTTAGGTCTGTTAAGTGTCAATAAATTGACAGTGAATATGTAATAAATATTTGAAATAGAATATAATATGTGATCCATACCATAATTTACTAATAATTGTTGATTAAAGTATCAACTGCAATTGATCATCAAAAGACAACGTTTTTGGGACGCGGAACATACAGAGTTAAACTTCTGCTACTAAATATAAGTAGCATCGCATATTACCTGAACAATCTAACACTCATATATTCGAACACCTAAGTACACAGCTTGTAAATGGTTATATTTACAGTCTATTTTCAACCAAATATACAACCGTGAAGCCGTGTAGAATTAACAGAAGAGAAAGGTTAAGACGAAAACGAACCACGGAAATCTTTGAGATCGGAAGACGACAACCAATCAAGTCAACTGAATATGGGCCTAAGGAATAGACAACAAAGCACATCTATCTTTTAATTCACCTTTCTGCATAGAATCAATGGAGCACAAAGAGTAGGCAGTGATTTCTATTACGAGTTAACAATCTAAGAAGAAGAAGAACACGAGCAATGAAGAAACATCATCAGAAAACACACTTGAAAATATCCAGTAAGGAAAAGCATAATTGTATTTGTCTATGAGGCAACAACTTTCAATCCCACTAATAATCAAACTCACCTTATGAATTGCAGGGTTGTTTACTAAGAAGTAATAACAACCTCACAGGAATAATAACGCCAATAATTAATGAGAGAACAATAGTGGAGAAAACACAGCAAATCTGGAGTTTTGAAGAACTTTAAGGTCGAAACTCCGCCACAAAATAACATTCAAGCCACAAAAAATTGACGTTCTAGTATGAATAGCAATGGTGTAAATTCGGAACTATTGTTGCAGAAGTAAAGAATCAGAGAATATTATCCAAGTGAATGAGAAAACGGAATTTAGGACAAAAGGTTTTATTTTGTTAAGTCCATCAATTAACATAGGAAGAATTTTCGTATATTTAAGTTCAATAGAATCTGAGCCTCATGGTACTAGTTAATTATCTATAGATTCAAGTAATCAATAATTTAGAACACACACACACACATATATATATATATAAGAAAGAAAAAGAAATTAAAAACGTGGATAAAACAAAGTAGAAAAATTATGTTACCCGATAGTCCAGTACAAATCTGTGAACATTAAAAAAATGAATCTAACTCAAATATTTTTGTTATGCATTAAATCAATCATTAGACGCATTTTAACATCTTGGAAATATCACTCAAGTCCATAAGTTTAATTATATACTACTTAAGAATGTAGTTTATATTTTACGTGTAAACCGCCGAGCGTCGAGAATGGAGAAATAAATAAATAAATAAATAAAAGGAGGAAAAATCAGAAAATTATATAAAAATATCAGATTTATTTAATATTGTACCAAAAAAAATAATAGGCCGTTAGGTTTTTTGTAAACGGTAATGAAAATGTTGGGAAAAAAAAGTTTAAGACACTAAACGAAACATTGGACACGTAATACAAAATTGAAATCCGTTTCGTAACTTCAATTAAAAAATTACTATTCAATAACAAATTTCATAATTCTTAAAGGAATAAAATTCTTAAATTATATGAGAATTAGAATTTAGGGAAAAAAGTTTTATTTTGTTAAGGACACCAATTAACCTAGGTAGAATTTTCATAGAGTTAAGTTTAATAGAATCCGAGCTTCATGGTACTAATTAATTATATGAGATGAACTGTAATTTTTATTTATAATTGTTTATCGGAAAACAAATAGGTCATTTGAGGGGAGCTAAGCATTTAACATTCAGTATTTTGGCCGCAATAATGATGCTAAAAATAAATAAATAAACACTTGGAATGAAAACTAATGTATGAAGCAAGGAATCAATAAAAAAATTTTATAAGTTGGTAATAATCTGACACAGTCTATACTGCATACACATCATCCTTCTTATCAACATTATCATCTGATACTCGAAAAAAACGGAGGCGAGATTGAAGGGGCTGGCATATGTGATTTGGGGGCGTGTATTATATTGGAATAAAGCCAAAAAAGGGCAAAAAATCTATGAAGGGAAATAAATGGTTGGCTGCACAAAATACAAAGCTAATATAATTTATTAATAAATAATGCCTTGTAATTACCGAAGTGTAGCTGTGTAGCTTGAGGTACCGCATGAAATTGACAGGAAAATAGCGGTACCTACATGCATAGCTACTTTTGGTTTAAGGTTATATATATATTATATAGATTTTCTCTTTTAGCCTTTAGTCGATAACCTCATTAAATTATATTTCATAATTATTTATATAACTAAACTAAACCAAAACTGAATTGTTTGGTTTTAATATTACAAAATAATTGAATTCACAAAATCATTAGTTTTCGGTTTGGTTTAGCCTTCTTAAAACCACGACTAAATTAAACCATGCCCTGGCCCAGTAGACATCTTATAACCTTTAAATTGTTAATTATAAACTATTTATCAGAAACTATTTTATTTATTTATTGAGTTAATAGATTAGAACATTTTGAAATATATAAATAAAGTCTGCATAATGAGAATAAAAGATTGTTAAATGATTACAAAAATAAGTAACCTAATAAGCCCTTGATATAAATTAGTCTAATTTTTTAATGAAAGTTTTCAAAATAAGTGGTTATAATAAGATGATGAATGCACTTATATCTAAGATAAATTAATTATGTTTGACCAATAGTAAGATGTCACGCCCTACTAATTTTACAATACTTTTGAATATCTTCTATTAATTAACAATTTCCATAGCGGAAGCTTCAATACACATAGCGGGAATGGAACGTACAAAATAAACAAAATTATTTTTGTCTTAATAAGGCTAATTACTTAGACTAACAAGTTTTTATATTTTAAAGAACCATTAAGACTTGGTTTTCCAATAAAATGCAAAGAACACAATAAGTTGTATTGATAAAAATATTTCTTTGATTACCAAAGCAAGCAAAGTTTGTCTAGTCAAGACAAATTATTAGGAAGCTATCTTACTGAAAGATAAGTTTCCAATTGCTAGAAATATATTTATAGAGAGGTGATCATACTTATTAATACAAAAAGCATTAAATTCATAATTGCTTTCGTAATTGCTTCAAAGACAGGTTGTCACTACATGCAAAACTCTACTCCTGGTCGCAAGTATGCTCCAACTCATAGATTGTCTTACTTTTCAAATATGATATCTTGAATCATCTACAAATATTGCAGAAAAGAGGAATGATTACAAAGTACTCAATGAGTAACAAAACGCTTTTGATTCACCTTTCATTTGAAAAATTCATTTTCGAGAAAACCATTGAATGCACAAAGCTTTCAAATACACAAAAGGGCTCTATCACTGGTTAAACCATTATCTGTGGTGCGCGCAAGATTCATATCAATTCAATCATAGCCATATACAATTAAGTGGATCCACATTCGAATCCTAGTTGACCTCTACTGGAATTTCAAACAAATCAAAACAAATATCACACTAATCATTGCCTATCTCGGTGTCATTATATGACTCCTAGTATGACAACAAAACAAATATAAAACGGGTAGACTATCAACTAGTAATTCAAATGCAATAATCAATCTTTCTTTTCAATGCATCAAAGTCCATATTTATCTCATGGAAGACTTTAATAAAAAACCATGCTTATTGTATCAAAACATAATAAATGCTAAAAGGGAATTAAAGTAGTAGTTACTCACATCTTTAGCTCGATTTTCCCAAAGATTATTTCAATTGTTGTCAAATGTCTTCAAAACCTTCATTTTCCTTGATCAAAGTGATGTTTCAGGTTGTATTTCTTACATATATATGACAGAGGGTCATTTTCAAATGCTAAACTAAGTGTTTAATAGTTTTTAAGGGATATTTTCCTACTCTCAATTCTTGTAGACGAATTTTCTATTTTATGAAGGTCTTGGCGTCCACTAATAAGTAGTATACTATGAAAAGGAAAGGTCAAAAGATGTATCACATGCTATAGTTTGATATTTCAATCCCAACTCCCAAGGCTCCTTTGGATGTAGAGCGGGAGAGCGAAGAGGTTTGGAGAACTTTTTCTCTTTAGGTCCCTATTTATAATCGTTATAAATATCCGAATTTAGTTGGTTTTAATAAACATTTGAGTTACGCCAATTAAAATGCAACACGTGGCATGTTATAGCGCTGTACACTTTGTGGCAAATTATTCGAGTAGTCCTTGTAAGTTGTATTGTCTTATAATCAAGTTATCGTGCTATGATCTATGTTACTCAAGACCTTTTATTTACTGTGGTTTTACAATTTGGTGGTTATACTTCACATTATACTAACAAATGACCATAGTCTTAGCTATCGCTCGAGTAACAATCTTCGAGTCTTGTGACGTATTAATACAATTTCACGTCGTTATTCAATATCGCAATCTCGTGCGGTTAGTCAATCATTATCAATACAATGTCAATAGTTACTTTCTAACTCCAATTCATCATATTCTAATTCTTGATATTCATTTGAGTAACAATCTTATAATAATTCAAATACAATCACGTTGTCAATAATCGTGTTTCATTCTTGGTATTCATTCGAGTGGCAAACCTTGAAGTTTTGCAATTCAATACAATCACGTAACAATTCAATATCATCGTATTGTCATAATCTAATCAAATTTATTGTCAAAATATCAACCATGTTGTCAAGAATTATTTTCTAATTCTTAGCATTTGTTTGAGTGACAATCTTGTGTCCTTGAATACGATCACGTTGTCACATTGAAATTTTGGCAATTCAATTAAGTAATAATCTCATAATTTTATGATGCAATTTAAGTAATTATTCAATCATCGTCAAAATAATGATTAAATGCTTAAAATTTTGCGGGATGTTGCATAAGATTATTGATAATCCTCTAGAATTAACTAAATTATCTACAACCTTTATATGATAAAAATATATTTAATAAAAGGGCAATTATTTTCCCACCATGGATTTTCATTCTTACACTATGTTATGGTAATTGCACCATCATCAATTTACATATATGCCCATAAAATTAATTATTCATAGTCAATATGAAATCAGGTCAAAGATGATGGTGGCTAGCAAAGGAAATATTACTGCTGTTTGGGAGAATGATCAAAGTTGAGTTGAGGGGGCCATTTTATGTACTGGTGCAGCCGTGAGAGCAAACGTGAGCATTGTTGGGCTGGGCGGAGTGGTGAAGGATAGGCATGGGTTGATCATTGGAGGATTTGCGATGCGACAGATGGGTGGAGCTTCGGTGGAGATGGTAGAGGCGCTGGCAATGAAGGAGGGCTTGATCTCTACGGAGAGAAACAATTTCTTGCTAGCAAGGGTGGAGAGTGACAGTTTGACTATTGTCCAAAGGCTGGTAAATGATGACCCAGATGCGCTTATAACCCCTATTATTAAAGATATTAGCGAGAGACTGGTTAGTAGCAGATGTAGTTCTTGTTGTCATGTTTTGAGAGATTAAAATATGATAGCCCATTATTTTACTACGCATGCTGTTCAGTTATCTCAAGATATGGTATAGGTAGATAGTGTCCCTTATTTTATTTCTGAATGTATCAATTCGGGACGAATTAACTTTATGAATGAAAGTTTCCATTCAAAAAAAAAAAAGGCAGGTCAAAGATTTATATATGTTTCGGGATATTTTCTAATTACGTAATCTTTTCCTTTACACATTATTCCTAACTCGAAAGATACACAAATTAGATATTAAATCGAAGATCTCAACGTAAGTATTTATACAAGCTAATTTATGAGATCAAACTATCTATGCACGTCAATATATAGACTTAAATAACTATATCTCAAACTAAACTTAATAGAGAATCCTAAGTCATCTATTACTTCTAAAATTAGGTATATTTTACTTATTTGATTTACCTTTAAAATTAAAATCAATTAAGAATGTTCCAACCTTTCCAATTAGTCAATTAAATTTTTTTTACAAATTTTCAGAAAATTTCTAATTGCAATCAATTTAGCTCCACAAAAACTGAAATTTCATTTTAAAATTGGAACAAAATTTATTTATTTATTTTATTTCAATCACATGTTTTTGACATTATAAATAAACTTAATTAACCATGATATATATATATATATATAAACACAAATACTTATAACAAATTTGTTAGTAATTTTAAAATTATTTACTTTTCATAAAGAAAATTATGTAGCCGGTGATATTGGTTTCTTCAATTTTCTTAGGCTGCAACAATTTACGACATTATCAATATATTAAAATAAAACATGAAAAGGAAAAAAAAGACAAGCGAACTATTCATTATAATTTTATTAATCTATAAATTTGTTTACAAAAATTAAGATATTAAAATTAGAAAAAAAATGAAATCATTCGATATGAACATATTAAACTTGAACAGTTTAAAAAAGATAAATTTTAAAAGTTAGAGTTGTGGAGTCATAATTGTAAATAAAAATTGTACTAATGCTTAAAAAAGAAATTAAAAAAATATTATTAAAAAGAAATAATATTAAGATAATTATGATTCTAGTGTGAGAAAAAGAAAATACTTTTTTCAAAAACAAAAATGGGTTTAAAAGAAGGTTATTGTGGTGAAAATATAATTTCCCTTAATAAAATAGTAAACTAATAAGATGTAACTTGAGTAGGCCGCAAAAAGCAGTTAAAAATGATTAAAAAGGTAAACTAATATATAAATAAAACTGTCATTTACTTGATTTCGTTTCAAAATCTAAATACTTTTAATGGATACTTTGCATTCCTATAAAAGAATGTGTGTGTGTATGAAGTCACTCATTAAATATAAATATTTTGAATATAAAAATGTGTGTGTGTGTGTGTGTGTGTGTATATATATATGAAGCCACTCATTAAATAGAAATATATAGAAATTGATTCATATTTAGAATTAGGGTAATTAATTTTATTTTATATGTGTAACGTGGTCCATATTTTTTAAAGATTTTTCTTTGAAAATTGAATTTGAGTTACTTAAACTATAATATTATATTTTGACAAATTGAAATATTTGATAAAACAACTAAAGGGAAAACAAAATAATTATAAAAGACAACATAAGATATTAAATTCAGAAAAAACCTATATATAAAAATCGGTGAAACATAGAGCCCTCCCCATCTCAGACAATTTTCCTATCTAAAAAATTAGATCCCATCTGTCGATCAGTAACTTTAAATGAACATAAAACTAGAATAGACTCTTGTCTTGAATATAGAAGAAGATAAGAGAAAGTTAAAATCAAGACAACCAAATCTAATCAAATATATTTAAATTGAAACAGTGAAGATATAGGTGACCGCCATAATTTACTGCAATGAACGTAAAAAGTCTATAATGTCCCCCTCCCAAAATGCAGTTTTAGTGGGAAAATTGAAGTACAACTGTACCGCTTGCTACTGTTTATATATATATATATATATATATATACACACACACACACATATTATCATGTTTCCTTTTATTATTAGGATTTATCAATATATTTCTATATTATTTCTTATGTACCATACCATCAAAATTATATTTGTTGATTAATTGAATGTTGTCAATGGTTTGCTAGGTGATATTAGATTGGTCATTTGTGGGTGGATTGAAAAATTACAAAGGATCTAATAATTGACAACTTCATCCATGGCCAAAAGATTTACAAGTTACTATAATTTTTGAAAACGTTAATGACATTGGTTAGTTCGACCTAATGTTTGTTACTCAATTTGTTCTATAAAGAGAGCCTCCTTCTTATTTTCACAGTATTTAAGAAAATTCAATATGGTATTGGAAATTTAACATTTAAGAGTAATTTTACTTATAAACCCATTTTTCATTTATTATTATTCCACTTCAATTCTTCATGATACAAACAATGTGTATTAAATAGGAGAATATAATAAGAAGAAAGTTAAATAGAAACATTGGACTATCTTTGTGGAATGAAAGTGTGTACACTTCAATTTAGAAACTTTAATTCTTTGCCTTTTCTTGGTAAGGCTAGAGTGAGTTTCTTAAATCTAAGGCCATTATTTTGGCGAAGGCAATTTTATGAAAAATGGGTTCTACTGCAAAAATGTGTGATTGAAAAAAAAAAAAAGGGCGTGATGTATCAAGGCATGTCACATTAAACAACTCAGATGTAGATTTGTGGACTATATGTGAGATGTTTCATGTAGTGTGTCCTAATACACGCTGCATGACTAAAAAATTCTTTAGTGGAACTTGTCACAAGTTGTTGACCATTATCGTACATATGTATTCTTTGACCAAGATTAGAGCCTCTAGAGGAACCACTGTGTTAGATCTCGACTGGGCTTCAGTCGAGAATATACCTCTACAAACCATTGCTAAAAATCTAGCGCTAAGTCCAGAAATATTATGACCAGATAGCAGGATGTTCTAAATGACTTATATAATGTTGAAGGTTGCTTTTCCAATGCAATAATGTCAAGGAGGGTATCTTGAAAATGACTACATATATACGTATGTGTTTGAAAAGTGTTAATTTCACAAAATGTTTCCAATCTTTGAGTTAAAAGTTAGCTAAATTTTTAATTTTTTTTCCAATATCTTGGGTCTTTAACCTTTCATAAATTTGCAAGATATATACTTTTTGTTACTACTCTGTTAACTTTTCAACAAAATAATTGTTATATCCCTTACTTTTTTAATTTTTTTAAAAAAATTGAAAATAATAAAAAAAGAACACACCAAGTCCTCCGGAACACTGCAGCAAATGGGGGAGAATTCACTCCCTCTTTTTTGGCGGCCTGAAAACGCAGCTTGGCTTCCGCTTCTGGCAGTAAAATGTGGAGAGTCTTCGCCTATTTTGCTTGGCTGCAGGTAAAAAGGGCGGGTGAATCCCCCTATTTGCTGCCATAATGCTGCCATGCTGTCATTTCTAGCAGTAAATAGGGGGGGATAGGGATTCACTCCCCTTTTTTGGCAGGCATAAATGGCATTCCGGGGGGCCAATGTTTGGACAGAGTGAGGTGGGTTGGGTGTTTATTTATTATTATTTTTATTTTTTTTTAAAAAAATAAAAAAGTTAAGGGTATAACGGTTATTTTGTTTAAAAGTTAATGTAATAGTGACAAAAATGACCTATCGTGTGAATTTTGAATTGATTAATTTCACAAATCATCCCCAACTTTTGCAATTACTATCGCCAGGTTCCTCAACATTTTTTTTCCAACCCGCTGAGTAAGATGTCCTTTTTTTAGGGTCTCCATCAATTTCTTTGTTAACTTTTTGGTCAAATTATCATTGTATCCCTTACACTTTTAAACTGAAAAACAAAAGTTTAAAAATACAAAAAAAAATTAAAATAAAAAATTTTTTGTTAAATAAAAAAAATGAAAGAAAAAAGAGGGGAGTCCCCCACTTTCGGCTACCTTTTCCAACAACAACTTTGCCACTGAAAATGGAATTTTAATGTTATTTGTTTGGGTAATTTACACATAAAGTCCTTAACTTTTTAGGTATTAATAGATCACGTCTTTAATTTTTGTTTTTTCTCTTATGTATCCCCAACGTTTTAAGAAATCCTCATTTAAGTCTCTGGCAATGGAATCCGTCAATTTCCTCCATTAAACTAGGGGTATTTTGGTAAAAATAAAAAATAAAAATTTTAATTAAAAAATAGAGAGATGGGGGACTCCCTCTTTTGACTGTCGAAAATGGCAGCAAAGGGGCTACAAGTGCTGCCATTTCCAAGACTACCAGATATGGCAGCAGGGGAGGAGTTTCACCCTTGTGCTGCTGGAATGGCAGAGGCTCTCCCCACCCAAATGGCTGTCGAAAATGGCAGCCTTTTGTTGCCATTTCCAGCAGCAAAAAAAGGGGAGTCCCCCTCCCCCAATTTTTTCTTTTTTTTTTTAAATTAAAATATTTACTTTTTTTGTCTTTTACAAAAATTACCCCTAGTTTAATGGAAAAAATTGACGAATTCTATTACCAGAGACTTGGAAGGGGATTTCTTAAAAGGTGGGGACTCACAGGAGGAAAAATAAAGGTTGTAAGCGTGACATATTAATACTTAAAAGGTTGTGGACATAAGGTGTAAGTTACCACTTTTTTGTAATTTAAAACTTTTATCTTATTTTAAACGATAAGGGTCATAATGGTAATTTGATTAATGGAGAAATAGATGGAAATCGTTAAAAATGACCTCTTGTACTAATTAATGAAATGTCGGAGACTCAGACGATATTAATTGTAAAAGTTGAGGACGAAATATTAAATTAACCCTACTCAATCCCCAAGCACTAGACTTTTATCTTTCTCTTTTCTAGATACCTTAAATAATTTGTCAAGTATAACATATTAGTAATTGGTAAACAATATTCTAGAAGTTGCTAGATCGTAAGAAATGGCAAAATTCACCACATAAATCTCATGTCCTGTCTCGTCACGACCCTTTTTATTTTTATCCAATTTGAATGAGGCTTGATGGCAAAAATGACGTAAGGGGTCAAATCGGCTGAGATTAACTCTTCACTTTTGACTAATGGCTATCTAAGTTATGCATGAGATGGATAACCACCGCTTCCCATTTAATGTTAGAGTCTCATCAGTCGTAAGTGTTAAGATTTCCCATATGGGTTCCCAAGCTGTTGTTTAGGTGGCAAGTCTACTAGATCGCAGAGTTAGATTGAAGAGCTACGAGCTCGTTGACATATTAGCCAGCCATCCTGAATCCTGACAATGCTAGAAGAGAAATTTGTTCCTAAGGTCGTTGAAACGGATTTCCAAGTCTTTTGGTCCTTTGGTTGCTAGGTCGTTGAGTTGGGCTAGGCTCTCGGGGGCTGTTTCCAAGACGCTACGACTGTTGACCTTAATTGACCTTTGACTTTCATTGATATTTGCGACCTAGTTGTTACAGTTAATATAGTTGAAACATTAAATTTTACCCGTATTTTTCATATATAATGAAAAATACTCTTGTCTCATTAATTATTTACAAGTACTTACAATGTATAATATAGGTAGTTGATGTGGAATAACAACTAGATACATTTAATTAAGGGAATATATGAAAATGAAAAATTAAAAATATGTTCAATATGGTAAGAGGACTATCTTTTCAAGACAGAGCGAGTATAAAAGTAGTGTGAAAATATAAACTATTATTGAGATGAAATGTTTATTTGTAATGTTTAATATTCCAATGATCTTAAACATAGTTATTTTAGTCAACTAAAAAATAAATTATTATACTCTCAATAGGAAAAACGGATATAATTTAAGACACACGAAAATGAAAAATGAGATTTATTTTTTTATTTTATTTTTTTCTACAAATGGGGATGGGGGAAGGGGATAGTGGGGATTCGAATCTGAGTAATCCCCGGTAAGTGATTAGGCCCTTAACCACATAGGTTAACCTCTTGATCCCAAAAAGTGAGTTTATTTTAATGGAACAGGACAATAAAATAAGAAACCATAAATATGCATGACTTGAATATGACGCTTACTACTTACTAGTACACATATGGTGAAGAATATTGACATTAAAAAAAAAAAAGAGGTTCTCTAATAAAACAACATTCATCATGTATACTTAAATGGAAAAGGTCATAGCAATTTCATTCTTAGCCATTTTTCTTGAAATCCTTACTCTTTCAAAAATTACTAATGTCGATGGATGGAATCCATCCACTATGACCTTTAAAAGGGAAAAAAAGGACCATTATTTTACACCTCATATTAAATTTAAAATAGAAAAACAAAAAGTTTCTTTTAAATAAAGAAAAATAATAAAAAATATCGCCGTACACTTTGAAGCCACGACCTTACTCATAATTCAATTATCGTATATCTTGAATGATATATTACATAAAGTATTATATATACACACTTGGGCATCTTTCATCATCTTTTTATTACTAGTTAAATCAAACTCTCTAAACAAAAAAATCATTTGAGATCGTCACAGATTGCAGTAAAAGAAATGGATTGTGAAAGTGAGGGCATGATCAAAGATGTTAAGAATGGAGGGGAGAAAATTAGTCTCTCACTATTGATCAATTTTGCCAAATAGGTTTGTAAGTTGAATGGTGGGAAAAATGAGAACATTTATTATTTTTTTATTAAAAATTATTTTATTATTTTTTAATTAATGAGAGATGTAAAAAAGTCATTTTATTTCCTTTAATGATCAACATAGACATATTCTATCTATAAGGACCTTTTTGTGATAATTCTTAAGAAGTTAAGGACTCAAGAGGTTGGAAAAAATTTAGGATGAAATTGTTACATTTTGCAAAAGTTAGAGTCCTTTTGTGTAATTTTCTCTAACTAATAGTATCTTGATGTTACTCTTAAAGGAAATTATGCAAAAAGGAGTGACACTACTGAACTCCAAATATGTTTGCTACCTTTTGACAACTTCTCTCTCCAAATATGTCGACATTTTCCCTTTTTCTGTACCCAAAGTTGCACTGTATTTATGTAGCTTCATCTCCTGTCATCCGTAACCATCTCTATGTGCTTAGATTCTCTTCTGTCTCCCTACCTATTTCTGTAGGATATTGGAGTGTCCAAAAGAAAGAAGATAGATTCACTTCGTGCCCATGCCATTCATTGAGGTAATTTGCGTTTTGCGGAACCAATCTAGAGTATTTCGTATCTTTTTCCCCTTCATTTTTTGGTATTCTTTCTCTGGATTCAGGAAGGTGGTGATTTGATGCCTTTTTAATTGGATTATTATATGTGGAATTGTTGTACAGAATCTGTTCCCGAAGCCTTGGTTTGGAGTTTATTCAGGTAAATAAAAGTTAATTGCAATATCCCTTCTGATCCCAGAAAATTCTAAATAGGGAAAAAAGATCGAATCTTGAACAATGGGTGTTGCTTGTTTTGATTTATTATTTGAGACAGTTTGCATTTATTTAGGGGAAGTATTTTTTTGTCTAATCGATAATTGCAGATGAAAAACGCAAATTCCGTGATAGAATGCTGGGAATGTCGGAGAGAATTATGGAAGAGTACAAAAAATGTTAATTTTGTCTGTTTATTTTTTTCTGCACTGTGAACCAAACTTTCTTACTGTACCGGGAGTTACAGGGGAGCTATGAGAGTTAAGTTTTCTTTGTTCATGATCGACTGCATATGTTTTGAACTTTCACTGGTGATTATGTGGGCAAGAAATGCTTCACTTTTCATGATTTTATTGTTCTGTTGTTTACTGCTTACTTGATTATTTGGTTCAAAATAAATGATTCCCTCTTCAAGTTTATGTTTTCCAATTTTCTTGCACTATTTTGGCAACTCCTTTGTTGTTTTGCAAGAACGATTTTCAGAAACTAGAGGCCATTTCTTTAGTTCGAGTTTGAATTCATTTTCAGTTGTGTTTTTTATGTACATTAAGAAAAATTAATTTGTTCACCTTGTTTTTGGTGTTTCCGTTTTGCATCTGAAAATGCTCTGACCGTTATTTCTAGTTTTCTTTACAAAATTTTTCCTTGTTTTAGGAAATGCATTTTCGAAAATATAAAGGGAACCAAGTTTAACTGTTTTGAGAAGAGCAAATAGAACATTAAGTTTTGCTATATTATATATTCTTTATAACATCAGATCACTCTGTTTTTTGTTCCCATTTATTTCTGAGAATCCTAGCTGCAAGCAGATGCGTACGATTGCTACATTCCTTATACTTAATATCATAGCGGTATAATTTCCTGAAATTCTGAACTTCGTGGCTTCTAAGGGCAGAAAGTAGTCTGTTTATTCTACTTTTGCAGCTACCATACAATATATTTGCATCAGCAATTTGTAAAGGCTCTAACTTTCTCGTTTTTCTTTGCTTCTGGCTTCATACAGACTCCATACTTCAGAGTCTGTCCCAATCCATATCAAATTTCACATGTGGTGATGTTGATGAAGAATCAGAGAGATGTCGTGATGATGCGTCTGCCATCTTCCTTAAAATGGTTGCCATTGCTGCCATTCTCATTTCTGGAGTGTGTGGTGTTGCTATTCCATTGGCGGGCAAAAAGCATTGGTTCCTCCGTACAGATTCCAACATCTTTGTAGTTGCAAAAGCCTTTGCTGCTGGCGTCATCCTGGCCACTGGCTTTGTCCACATGTTACCAGATGCCACAGCAGCACTAACAAACTCCTGTCTTCCTAAATCACCATGGTCAAAATTTCCATTTTCTGGATTCATTGCTATGACTTCCGATCTGGCTACATTGCTGGCTGATTTTCTGGGGACTCAGTACTACGAGAGGAAACAGGAGAATGAAACCCCAAATGTTTTATTAGATTCTTCAGACGTGGTATCTGAATTAGGGATTGCTCCACATGAGGAAAAGAGGTGGAGTGCAAAGGTGTTTGGTGAGGAGGAAGGGGGCGCAATGCACATTGTTGGGATTCGTGCGCATGTGGCACATCATAGGCACAGCCACAGCCACCTACAAGAACATGGGGCATGTGAAAGACGTGCAGAGGAGCATTCTCATACTCATTCGCATTCACATTCTCATGGAATTGGTGGGTGGGACGAGGATAGTGTTCTCAGGCACATCGTCGTTTCCCAGGTAAACTTTTTCACTCTTTTATTGGAGTTAATCATATCCTTACTCTTGGCAACACATTGGCCATGTTTCTCAGGAGGATTAGACTGTGCTTGACCTCAGTAATCAAGAGAAACAAATCTTGTATCTTATGTTGTAAACTATGGTATAATATAGAATGCAGGACCAGACTTAAGGTTTCTTTGTTATACAGATGTAATGCAATTTCTAGAGAAAACGGGGTTTAGTGTGAATTTGATCAAGCACCACACGCCATTACGGTGCTAAATATACCAGCCACTGATGTGATTTATGGGGTGGTGATGACGGGTGTTATGCCATATCACTTTTTGTGCCGTAACGGCACCAAACATCTGGCGCCTGAAACCAACTAGGGTTTAGTGGGGTGTATAAGCTTCCTATATACTCTTTTCTTTATTCACATTTCTTTTCCTTAAGTATTCGGATGATTACATGGATGTGAAATGTTTTAGTTCACAAATGTGATGCAATTGTGTACGAGGTTAGAAGAGGAAGAAATATATCAAAATTAATAGGTAATCCGATGAAGGATCCAGCTAGAAGAAGACAAAGAAGAAATATATATCAAAATTAATAGGAATTCTGAATCAGGATCATGATTGCATTTTACTCTCTTCTGGTACCCATACATGTAGCAATGCAATGACCAGTGTGGCCAAAAAAGCTTCATGTGATCAAGTGCCAGCCCATTTATTCGGGATAAGGCTTAGTTTGTTGCTTCATTTCTACATTTTATTCTGTACATTTGGTTCGTAAAATCCCTATTAAGGTTACAATATTGCACTGTGCTAACTCGGTTCCCTTTGTCCTATCTTTTGGCAAATTGTGATTAGAAAAATGACTTGCAATGTTTATTCTCCTTTCGTTGCAGGTTCTGGAACTCGGGATAGTGTCACACTCTGTGATGATTGGGCTTTCACTTGGAGTCTCACACAGTTCCTGTATAATAAGACCCTTGATTGGGGCATTATCATTCCATCAATTCTTCGAAGGTTTTGCTCTAGGAGGCTGCATTTCAGAGGCCAAATTTACAAGCCTTCGCACAACGCTAATGGCGTGCTTTTTTGCCTTAACAACACCATTAGGAATAGCTGTTGGGATTGGCTTTTCTTCCATTTACAACCCTAATAGCCCAAGAGCGCTGATAATCGAGGGCATCTTCGATTCAATATCTGCTGGAATTCTTGTGTACATGGCTCTTGTAGACTTGATTGCAGCCGATTTCTTGAGTAAGCGAATGAGCTGCAATTTGAAGCTCCAAGTGGTGTCTTATTTTGCACTCTTTATAGGGGCCGGATTGATGTCTTGTCTAGCCTTATGGGCTTAATCTGAAACTTGCTGATGATGTTTCATTTTGCTGTTAGTTTAGCAGTAGTATTAGATTTTACCACAGGAAGTAGTGCTGTATGGTAGGTTCTCTTAAGACTTTAACTTTGTTATTTAATGTTGTTTCATCTTTCCATCAGGTCAAGGTTGTTATGCCTCAAACTGCTCAAGTAGCATACGATTAAGTTGAAAGGACGATGTTATAACATCTATGATTTACAAGTTGGGATCAACCTTTGTATTCATCGAATTTTGATTCTTGAATCTCAAAGTGATTTTGAACATTTTCATGGTCTTGGTATCATGGCATTTTATCAGGGAAGGGAAATTTTCCATTTTTTTTCTTTTCTTCCTTTTTTTTTTTTTTTTGAGGATGTGTCCTGATTTGGATGCTGCCACTTCTCTACGGTTAGAAGAATGAGAAATTAGTGCGACATAGTGAAATTTGGTAGAATTTTGATAGTCTGGTGGCTCTGTTTTGCTCGTGAAATTTGCTATTATATTATAGCATCTCAACAATAATACAACTTTACGCTTTATTGAACTTATCTTATTCCGTCACATATGCGTTTGAGAATATAAATTTCGATGTTTGGTGAGAGATATTTTTACATCAATGAGCAAATTATTCTTTTATAATAAGAGTAATGCTATTTAGCACTACTGGTGTTTGACATTATATCAAGGTGGTATTAAATGAGAAGTTGAATTAAATAGGTAATTTATTTATTCATTTAATTTCGTTTATCATTTAATGTCATATTAAATATCACTTAAACTGATGTCAAGCACTACTAGTGCTACATAGAATTATTATTATAACAATGATCATTACCAAGATTTGCAGTAAGACCACGAGACAAAAGCTTTATGTTAAAGTTAGATATGTTGGGAAATCCCAATCTCTTGGGGGGTATATGCGGGTGGGGATTGATGGCCATGTGGCAAAAAAAAAAAAAAAAAACTTCTCAATTCTCATCAATTAATACTGATTGGTGATTTATTACCAATTAGCAATTTTAAAAAC
>CAVNYN010271931.1:0-34126 GCA_963692815.1 Nyctanthes arbor-tristis | reverse complement strand
TAAATTTGTTTGTAAATGAATAAATATATGAGGTACTTATAAATTTCAAGCTTGTTCTATTATCTAAAATATTTAAACCACATGGTTCTTGATTGTCTAGCCATTATTGTGTGCCAAACAAAAAGCACTATAATTTGAACAAAATTATTTTAAAAAAATAAAAAAATAACGTATGATCTCTAATTGGACTTTTGTACCATTATCACTGTATTAAAGTTTTTACATCTTATTTTGAAATCATTAAAAATAAATGGCATTATTAAACTCCAAAAGAAGTGGATGAGAGCATTATCATTAACATCCAAGATTGCACACGCATATTCATCCATCCACACTAATAATAATAATAATAATAATAATAATAATAATAATAATAATAATAATAATAATAATAATAAAGGCAAAGTTCAAAATTCAGGCACAGGCAGGTCCTCATCTGAAGGCGGAGCCAAAATCCATTCTCCACTAGATTGTTCAAAAACCATCCCTTTATTCTTCTCAATCCACCATGATCCCGGAATCAAATACTCATCCTTCAATATCTCACTCGATTTATTCACCAAAGCCAAGCTCCTCTTCACTCTCAGTTCAAATTCCCCATCTTCTCCATTCCACCCGGCCACAACATGCAGCATTGCCTGTAAATTGTGCCAGTCACTCGGATTCTTCGAGTCCTTCAGGCTCGGAGACTTTCTGTTGTCGATCTCCAGTACGGTACCGGTGTTCGTGTATCCCAGCAGTGGGCTGGGATACAGAGGAATCAGATCAATCTTGTTCTTGATGTGCAGCACGTTTAGGTTTCGATATTCGTTGAATCTTTCGTTGAATGCTTTGTTTCCGACTTGTGGGCTGCCGAAAACGATGGTGGAAACTGGGATGTTTGTGGCTCCATTTTCAACGATATCAAATGCTGAGAGGATTGCTAGACTAGCTCCAAGACTGTGCCCTGTTAATGTTATGCTCAGATTTTCATCTTTGTATTGGTTTCTCAGTGCATTAATCTTTGACAGAAGCTGTTCTCTTGCACTCAGTTTGGTGAAAGATGAGTTGGGATCTTTGGAAACATAAATTGTGAGCCAACCCTTCATTACTTTTGGCACACTTTCATCTTCATCACTGCTACTGCTGCTACTGTCATCGGCTGGCGGAACGCTCTGTTTTTTAAATTTCTTGGGGCGTAACAATTGCTCGGCCGATTCCTGCCTGGCTCCCAACACATTGATCCATTCATAATTCCGGGTGGTGCCCCGCCACGCGACGTACACTTCCCTCCGGCCTAAGGAGCGGCTAACTTCGTCGGTGGTAACGGCAATGTAGCCGATCCAATTGGATTCCCTGTCCCAGGATTCTCTTGACAGGGAATGTAGAAACAGAGCTTCAGAAACATCAACTTTGGCAGTGGCGTAGAGGAAGCAATAAACTTGGTAATCGGAGGCCGATTCGAGCATGACTTTTTGGAAGAAAGATTTCTTGCCGTAACGGCTGCTGCCGGCGTATTTGGAGTTCTCGTCATTGTTGAAGGCGTCGTAGGTAGCCTGGCAAAAATCGCCGCACCGGAGGACGAGGCGGCGGAGGCTGAGGTTTGGAGGGTCGAGAAGGCCTTCCCAGTTGTTGCTGCCGAGAAGTTCCGGCCATGTTGGATCGGAAGCTGCTTGAATTTTGTCCTCCTCCATGAGTTTCGTGGATAGGAATTATGGGGATGGAAGTGTACTGAGAGCACTTTTGTCTTGTCGAGCTGTAGCTGGAAATGGATTAGTGGTGGAGTCTTATTAAAACAAAATGTGACACGTGAAAAGAAAAGCCTACACCTCAAAAATAAATATGGCTCACTAGAAATTCAATAATTCCCCCTGTTATTATTGCCCTTACATGATATATCCATGTGATATTCATGTGCTAGTGATGTGTGTTTTTCCGTTAGGAAGCCTTAATAAAATTTTTTAACAAAATATGGTGATTTTACTATTTTACTCTCTTAGTTATGTGATTGAGAGAAAAATAATAGTAGTGAGATAGTAAATTTACTTTATTTTGTAAAAATTTTAATAAAGACTTTCTATAAATAGTAGGGTCTAAGGATAGAGTCGCACCTCATCAAGTTTAATTTGTTCAAGTAGTCCACATCACAACACTGTTATAAAAAGTTCGCTTAGGTGATATCTAGGCGACGCTTATACTTGGGGTTTGCGCTTCACATTTCGCCATACCTTAAGCTTATGATTGCGTCTTTCTCATACATTAGTGCGGTTAGGCGCGCTTAGACTTATTGTTCAACATCGACGCTTTTTTAGGCCTCACGCTTTTTAAAACATTGCCACTGGCAGGGAAATGATATAATTCCAAATATCAAATGTCATTTATGACGCTAGACATAGATGCTGCCACGCATTTGTCTAACACCATTTACAGTGCAAAACGTCCACAAATATATCATTTCTCCAAGATTGAAGACTCTGTGTAATTTGGGAGAAGTTTCAAGGATAATTTGGGAGAAGTTTCAAGGATCTAATTTCTCTTGTGTGTGTCTATATATATATTCGATAGACTGCTCCAAAATGAAGGTGCCACCGAGTGAAGATGCTTCTATATATGAAGATGTTCCAAATGCATTTAGACTACTAATTTCTAGTTTTTACTTAAATTCTTTAAGTTTGTTTTTAGCATTTTGTAAATCCATGCTGAAATGTCTATTATGCTTTATTATAATTTTTAATAGGTTCCAATAGTAGCAATACAAGAGTAGTTTTCTGGCTTATTGGAGCCTCCAGTGTACGCAAGAGGCAAGAGTAGTTTTCTCTTTAGTTTCATTTCCAGCATTGTCAAGACCTACCATTGTTATTACACTATAATTGTATTAGTAGTACTATATGGATTCAATGGATTATTAGTGTAATTATTATGTGTCGGTTAGTCAATTAAGTACTCAAGGGTGAACTATTTTGCTTGATCATAATGGTGTGGAAAACTTTTATGTAATCTTTTAGCTATATAACTGTGGCTTTATGTGCATCATGTAGAATGGTGAGCAAGCATTCAAAAATTAGGTTTTACCTCTTTTGCCTATTCTATGTTCATTTTGATCCTACTTTTTATTGTGTTTAGAGGTCGTGCTAAGTTTTATAAGACTTCAATGTAAAAGATTTCAAGTTCTTTCTTTTTAAGTGATTGAGCGCTTTAGTTTTCCTATAATTTATGGTAAACTAGATTTTTACTGTGAGTTGTACAGACAATACCAAAATAAATTATTTGTAATGGTTAATACATAAAATTGATAACATATGATTATAGGCACCTAAGAAAAAACGATTGTTAATAATAACAAAATAAGTAACCTAATAAGCACTTGGTATAAATCAGTCCAATTTTTTGAGAAAAGTTTCCAAAATAAGTGGTTATAATTGTAGCATCCGGTCACCCCGTATTAAGAAATTAATTTTCTTATATGAGAAACCAAAATAATTCATAATTATGTACTACATGAAATAAAAACAATTTAAATGTGAAAACAGTAACACATTGGTGTATGAGAAGTGTAGTGGTAGATTCACAAGCAATACCAATGGACAAGAGCTTTATAGATGTTCTCCACACCCTCTAGTCTTTTCCAATGTTCTTCCTTGAAGAACCCACTCTTTATTTTCACTCTCTTTTGTGTGTGGTCGCAAAATTGCTTGAAAGAAAAAACTCTCTACTCATTTCATCTCATGGAATTATGAATAAGAGTTAAAATGAGAGAAAATAAGGAAACATATTGATTCTCTCATTTCACCCTTAATTACAAGACAACATCTTGGTAAATAAGGATGTTTTCCTTTTTATTCCTCTAAGATTTATTCTTGGACAAAAATAAATATCCACTTTCCTATTTCACTAAATAGGAATGTATGAACACAAATATTATGTCAATATATTCATTTTGATTGAAAATGTGATAAATTACAACCCTTGTAATTTAATCCCGATTCTTATTTTGAAGCCATTGAAGGGACCTGATTGAACTTGTAGCCATCAGGTCGCAAAGGGCCAAAAGTTAACAACGGCCAGCTCCGAGAGGTTCATCTAATTTAACGGCCTAACGACCAAAAGGCCAAAAGACCTAAAGAGCCAGTTTTAGCGACCTGTACGGCAAGTCCCCATTCTTATATTCTCGTGGTTCAAGACGTCTGGGTGCTATGCTAATGAGCTCACGGTGCCCCAACCCGACACTGTGACGTAATGAAAATGTGATAAATTACAACCCTTGTCATTTAATCCTGGTTCTTATTTTGAAGCCATTGAAGGGACATGATCGAACTTGTAGCCATCAGGTCGCAAATGGCCAAAAGTCAACAACGGTCAATGGTCCTAAGGTCTTGGAAGCCGGCTCCGAGAGGTTCATCCAATTTAACGGCCTAACGACCGTAAGACCAAAAGACCTAAAGAGCCCGTTTCGGTGACCTCTACGGCAAGTCCCCATTCTTATGTTCTTGTGGTTCAAGACGTCTGGACGCTATGCTAACGAGCTCACAGTGCCCCAACCCGACACTGTGACCTGAAGAGCACGACAGCTAAACACCCGCTGGGGAACCCACGTGAGGGACCTTATCGCTTACGGCTGATGGGACTTTGGCATTAAATGTAAGGTGATGACCACCCGGTCCCACAAATGACTTAAGTAGTCATTAGTCGAAAAGTAGAGGTCAAATCCCAGCTGACATAACACATAGGTCACTCATGTGGGCCCTACATTAAATGCATGTAATTATCACCCCCATTCTGGTAAAGGGGGTATTATAAATAGAGGCAAACAAAGCCGAAAAACGGCAGACCCACAAAAAATCTCATTCTTCATGTCTTTAGCACATTTACTCTCTTCCATTTATTGCAAACATTCCTTGCCTTTATACATTAACTACACAAGTCGATTCAAATACAAATTTCACACGAATACAAATCTTATTTGTTAAGTCAAAGCCTAAATTTGATATCAACAAATTAGCGTCGTCTGTGGAAAACTCCCATCAAAAGAAAATGAGTGGGAAATGTTCAAGAAGCCAAAGAAAAAGAAGCAGTGATGCTAGATTGTTTCCCAGGTCCTGAAAGAACTGAGGCTAGGCCAGTGCCGGTCCCTTACGGTCGCCAGCAACCACAGAAACTGAGACCCTCCATCGGCAAGTAAAAGCCCTCGCCGAGGAAGTACAGTGGCTACAACGTAACCCGCCAACTTCCCAACAACACGAGTCCAAAAGCACAGCTAGGGGTAGCATTTTCACAAGGTTGGACCCCCAGCCCCGACAAGGCCATGGAAGGCCGAGGTCGCCTTAGCTACAGCGACCAAACAAGCGCGGATGAAGGAGAAAGAGCCCGATGCTCGCTTGTCATTGCCAACGCACGGTAAGCTCGCCCCGAAAATTCTCTGAGGTCACCAGCCAGCCTCTCAATAGACCTACGAGCTAGGTCGGTTGAGAAAACTGCTAAACGACCTCGAACAAAAACAGTTCAGGAAAAAAGAAGTTTCCAGCTAGATGAAGGATAAGAAACCTTCCACCATTCCTAAGCCAATTACAGTCCTCAACATTTCTACATAGTACATCTTTGACATTCTAAGGGAAAACTCGATCTTGCTTGAAGCAAAACCCGTAAGAAAGGGGGTGAAAAATACGGAACAATTAAAATACTATAGGTACCACAAGGCCGTGCAGCACGGCACAAACGACTGCAGGCACCTAAGGCAGGAGATTGAACGGTTAATTGGATAGGGATACTTGGGTGACTTCATAGCAGATCACCAAGGGTTGGAACGACAAGCTCGTCCCCTAGCAAACCTCGAAACCCAGCCTCCTAAAAACCGACCTCCCGCAGAGATCTGTATGCTCAGCATCGGATACCTTGGCGCGGATTGCTCTAGGAGACAGAGGCGATGTCTCGTGCGTAAGGCCCAGATCTCCTATGACTCGCCCGAGAAACATTTTCCTTCCTCTCCAACGAGTTCTTTCTCCCCTTGCCATCAGGCTGTCAGAAACCAACCAAACCCCCATGTGAACACCCTAGTCATTACCATGACAGTGTCAACGGTCGAAGTTTAGAAAACCCTAGTCGATAATGGCAGCACCGCGAATATTATCTATTGGGAGGCTTTCCAATAGATGAAGACGGATCCTAGAGATATACAGCCCTACAAGGTCAAGCTTCAAGGCTTCACCAGAAACCATATAAAAGCCAAAGGTCAGGCCACGGTCCCCATCGAATTAATGAACACCCCCGTAAAAGGAAAATTTTGACAGACTTCTTTATTGTAGATGCACCTTCAAGCTACAATGCTAAACTCGGGTGACCCCTCTTGTACGAACTTAAAGCCACGACCTCGGTATTTCGTCATGTCATGGAGTTCCCTACCACCCAAGGAATTGTGACCATACGAGGCGACCAGCCTGCGTCGCCAAAACTCAACCCGAAATAAGTCACAAACACGAAACATCTGTTATAAGTTTATACCCTGGATCCAAGAGTCAGTAATTCCGAGGTACAAGCCTGCCCAGGTGATGAGTTCGAGACAATAAGACTAAGTGATGATAGGCCGGAAGTGGAACTCAAAATTGGGGCAGGGCTGAAGGAGCTGATGAGAACCTTACTTGTCCATTCCTGAAACAGAACCTGGATGTTTTTGCGTGGGTCCATGAGAACATGGAGGGCATCGGCCCCAAACACGCCTTCTGTAAACTTAACATCGACCCTACGGCCAAGCCTGTAAAATAGAAAAAATGACCCCTCAATGGTGAAAGATATGAGGCCCTGGCTAACGAGCCGGACAAACTTCTTGGAAATAAATTTATACGAGAAGCACTATACCTTCAATGGGTAGCCAATCTTGTCCTGGTTAAGAAGAGTGACGACACTTAGAGAATTTGCATTGACTTTACAAGTCTAAATAAAGGTTGTCCCAAAGACAGTTTCCCCTACCCAGAATTGACCAGATGGTTGACACCACTGCTAGACACAAGCTGTTAAGTTTCATGGATGCTTACTCGGGTTATCACCAATTCCCCATGCACCCAGGGAGACGAGGAACACACTTTGTTTGTAACAAACAGAGGACTCTATTGTTACAAGATGATGCCGTTCGGGTTAAAAATGCTAGGGCAACTTACCAGCGACTGGTAAACTCCATGTTCAAAAATCAGCTCGGCAAGACCATGGAAGTATACATCGATGACATGCTTGTCAAAAGCCTTCGAGCTGAGCAGTATATTGAGGACCTCTTCAGAATGTTCCAAGCCCTAAGAAGCTATAGGATGAAGCTAAATCCAAAGAAATGCTCTTTTAGAGTAGCCTCAGGAAATTCTTAGGATACATAGTTAACCAGAGGGGAATCGAAGTAAACTTGGAGAAGGTCAAGGCAATCCTTGATATGGAGCCTCCAAAGTCGGTAAAAAAAGGTCCAACGCCTGACAGGGTAAATTGCCGCACTAAATCGCTTTGTGTCATGGTCAACAGACAAATGCAAACCCTTCTTCGAGGCCATTAAAAGATCGAAGGAATTCGCATAGATAGAGAAGTGTCAGGTCGCTTTCACAAAGCTGAAAGAACACCTTTCTTTTCTTCCCATATTATCTAAACCGCTGATAGGGGAAACGCTGTCATTGCATTTGGCCGTGTCAGAGTCCTCAATTAGTGCGGTATTGGTCAGAATAGAAGGAGTTGCCTAGCTCCCAGTATACTGTATAAGTCACGCATTACACAGTGCAGAGCTTGGATATCAGCCTATGGAAAAGCTCGCGTACACCCTTGTGATCGCCTCAAAGAAACTCCGGTCCTATTTCCTTGAGTATACAATTAATGTCTTAACTAGCACCCCCTGAGACAAGTCCTTCAAAAACCTGACCTCTAAGGTCGCTTGGTCAAATGGTGAGCTCAGCCAGTGCAGCATTAACTACAAGCTAAGGACGGCTATCAAAGGCCAAGCCCTAGCCGATTTTATAGCCGAGCTTACGCCTGCTGCGTCCAGCCCCGGTAGCATAGAACCCTTAGCTATGGAATTATACACCGATGGATCCTCTATATGCCATGCCTCTGGAGCCTGAATTGTTCCGATCGGCCCCACAGGGAATTACTATTTCCAAGATGTCAAATTTGGTTTTGCCGCTACTAATAACGAAGCGGAATACGAACCAATTTTGGTAGGGGTTAGGATGGCAAAATCAATGGGTGTCAAAAGATTGATCATCAAGAATGACTCCCAACTCGTCGTAACCCAAACAAGTGGAGTTTACGAGGTACGAAGGTAAAAAATCTCCCAATACCAGAATAGGCTGCTGGAAGAACTGGGGGGACTGGATCATTTCGAAATCAGACGAATCCCTCGAGCTGAAAATAGTCACACCGACGCTTTAGCAAAACCTGCAACTAGCAAGCAAGCAAGTGAGCTCTAAAGCATCCCGATCGGTGAGCTAGGAACCTCGTCAGACGACAAAGCAGGAACAGCAACAACAGAGATAAACCAGACAAACAACTGGATGGCCTTATCATCCAATTCCTAAAGAAGAGAGCGGCCTCTTTGGCGTGGAAGCCAAAAAGCTCAAACACCAGGCTACCAGATTATCGCCAATTGATAGAATGCTATATAAAAGAAGCTTCGCTGGACCACTGTTAAGGTGCCTCACACCTACGGAAGCACGAGATGTATTGGAAGAAGTACATTCTGGAGTTTACGGTAACCACTCAGACGGACAAGCCTTAGCACACAAAATACTAAGACAAGGATATTTTTGGCCTAGAATCAGGAAAGACATAATCGACTTAGCCAAAGCTTGTGATAAATGCCAAAGGTTCACCCCCTCATCAAGAGCTCGCCAAAAGAGCTAACCTTAGTCATAGGACCGTGACCTTTTGCTAAGTGGGGGGTAGATCTCATTGGCCCTCTACCAAAGGCAAAAGGAGAACTCAGTTAGCTATCGTTGCAGTCAACTACTTTACAAAATAGGTCGAAGCCGAAGCACTGGTCACTATCACAGAACAGAAAACAACGAGCTTCATCTGGAAGTCAATTGTATGTAGATTTGGGGTCCCGAATACCATAGTTACAGACAACAGTAAGCAATTTGACAACAAAGATTCAGAACGTTTTGTGAAGAATTAGGCATAAGGACTTTTTACTCCATCCCACATCACCCGCAAGCTAATGGACAAGTTGAGGCGGTCAATAAGATTATCAAACGGACATTAAAAAAGCACTTGGAAGCCCTAAAGGAAAGCTTGGCCGAAGAGCTGCCCGTGATTTTGTGGTCCTATCAAACGACCTGCCGAACTTCGACTAGTGAAACACCTTTCTCTCTCATATACAGGACTGAGGCAGTGATCCCCATCGAACTAGATGTCCATACCTCCAGGGTAGCACATTGAGTGGATTTAATTATTAAGAGCCCAATTATGTAAATCTGATTTGGTCTCTCTAGAAGCTTCTAGAAAATCAAAGATTGCTTGGAAAAGGATTCTAGGGTTTGCACAAACCTACTAGGAATAGAATTCTCCCATCTTGCAAGACACGAAAGAGTTTAGGATTTTTCCCTATAAATAGGGGAGCGGAGCGGGCGGTCTTATTTCTCAATTCTGAAAAGAGCCGTACCCCATACAATATTCTTATAGAGAGTTAATTCTCTACGGTTCAGCTCTTGTGCCGGGTTTTGAAAA
The DNA here is from genome assembly GCA_963692815.1 of Nyctanthes arbor-tristis. Taxonomy (NCBI): domain Eukaryota; kingdom Viridiplantae; phylum Streptophyta; class Magnoliopsida; order Lamiales; family Oleaceae; genus Nyctanthes; species Nyctanthes arbor-tristis. The sequence goes on along the minus strand of CAVNYN010271931.1, from coordinate 24,460 downwards.
GTTCCTAACGGCACCCACTCGCCGATGCAATCAAAGACTTGGCAGCATTCCAGAGAAGATCTAAGGGTTGGGAGCTAGTGAACATGTCAGCTGTTCATTGGATTAATTGCTTATCAAATGTATATTCTATTGCACTCTCTTTAGGCAATTAATCACTCTTACATTGAATTAAACATCCAGATCGATCATGTTTTAAAAGAAAATAATTTTTCAAATTATTGCTATTCTTTTTCTTGTTTCCAACATCATTTGTATTTAGTTTTTGAGTCCCACGTATTAAAGTGCAATATTAAGAAATTTTTGAAACATTAAACATCTAAGAATTCTCAATTAAAAAAGCAAGTGGTATAATAATATATTAAATAGTCAAAATGTTTTAGGATTGAACAAAATTTATTCAGAGGTGGTAGAACTAATTAGATGGGATCTTAGAATTTTTTTTTTAAGGTAAGAATTAATAGAACATGCCAGATAGGTTACAACCTCCTCACTAATGCCTATGTTGCTCATGTGAAGGTTGAAATCATTCAATGTATATGAACGGCTGGCTACATTGAAATGTGCGTCCACTCCCTTGGCTTTGCTTCCATACTTTTGCTTAACATTGTTTAGCAAATGGTAAGAGCATGCCACATGAGTTGCACAGGGAAATATTCCTTTAGCCACACTTGCTATGCTGCTGCGAGGGCCAGACATTATATAGAGATTTTCCCTTTCTCCTAACGCTTCCCTTAAGCGTTGCAAGAACCAAACCTAGTATTCAACAGCCTCACTATCCGCAACCCCAAATGCTAGGATGAAAATGTGATTATTAGCATCTTGAGTACAGGTAGTAAATAATGTTCCACCATCTATGCCATTTAAATAGGTTGCATCTATGAAAATAACTAGACGACAATGTAGCCAACCTCTAATTGATGCACCTAAAGCAACAAAACAATAGAGGTGTTGGATCTGGTCACCCTGTATCAAGAAATTAATTACGTATTACATGAAATAAAAACAATTTAAATGGACAAACAATAACATATTCGTGTATGATAATCATACCCTTGAAGCGTAGTGGTAGATTCCCAAGCAATATCAAAGGACATAGCTGTGTAGACGTTCTCCATACCATCTAGTCTTCTCCAATGTTCTTCTAGTAGAACTCACTTTTTATTTTAACTCCATTTTGTGTGTGGGCACAAAATTACGGAAAGAAAAAAAAAAAAAAACTCTAAGCATTATTCTAACTAATGGAATTATTTATAAGAGTTAAAATGAGGGGAAAGAAGGAAGCTTCTTGATTCTCTCATTTCATCCTTAATCACCAAGACAACACTTGGTAATTAAGGATGTTTTCCTTTTTATTCCTCCAAGATTTATTCTTGGACAAAATGAATATCGACCTTACTATTTCATTAAATAGGAATGTATGAATACTAGAATTATGTATATATTCATTTTGTGTGAAAATATGATAAATTACAGCTCTAGTAATTTAATCCCAGTTCTTATTTTGAAGTCATTGAAGGGAGTTGATCAGATTCAATTGAGTTAATCTCTAATAAATTATTTTTGATTTAATCAACTCTTGATAAATCAAATCTAATTTAATAATTCTATTCTACTCCACTAAAAGAACGAAATTGCTCTTATAGGTCAACTAAAATTACAGAAGCAACTATCCCAATAACAATAATCCTCTATCAAATTAATCTTACACACGACACCCGTTGATCACTGCGAATATTTGAGACTGGGTAGAATGACCAAGGTGCCCCGTTTCAAATATCCTTAATATCTCAAATTCAATTTTTAATTAAACAGTCAATTGATATCACATATGATAGGTGCTTTACTATGTTGTTTAATTTCTCAATATTAGTGGTTTAGTATGTGTTTTATTAGATTAAAATGATTATTTACGTTTGGTTTGGTTATTTGTTATAGGATTAAGGAAAAAACTCAAAAGAATCAAGTTTGGGCGTATTTTGCAAGGACGTTAGAGATCAAGGACCAAGACGCCAGAAAATAAAACTCAAAGGGCCGAAAGAAAGGAAGAAAAAGGGCAAGGACAAGTGCATGTGGCCACACCTACTAACCTATGCTTCCGCACCCGAGTCGCGATTTCGGTAGAAAATGGCAGAAGGTATGGTGTGGGTGCACCGTCTGCCTATGCGCCCCACCATATGACTAGAAACCAAGCAGATGGCATTGTGTGGCCACACGCTGGATCTATGCTACCTCACCGTCCCGTCATGCGCAAATTATTGTTGTTTCCTTGTTTTATTAGTACTCCTTTTATGGTATAACTTGTACACGAGTTTTATTCTTTTTTTAGGAGTTTTTAGACCTTATAAAAGGGGGCCTAGCCTATCATTCACACATACATTCACTGATACATTGAAATACTTAGTTTCTTGGAGATTTTCTACAGACGTTTGGTTCGGTTTTTGACGAGAAGTTTTGGATTGAAGAATATTGGTGAAATAATCTCTCTCCAGCCTTATTCATCAAAACGGAGTGATGGATTCTTACTCTTTTGAACTTAATTTTATAAATTCTATGAGTAGCTAAACTTCTTTTCTTGAAACGAACAATGTAGCCATGTTGTGAACCTTATTGCTAGTTTTTTATTCAACACGTAAAAAGTGATTTTTAATTAATTCTTTATCGTTGTTTTGTATGACTTTCACTTATTTGGCACGACAAGATGTGGATGTTTATTGGTTTGTGTTGAACTCGAGAGAACAATGCACGAATTAGATTAGATGATAAAAGGTATTAAGTTAGACAAGATAGAGATTTGCTTATGGTTAGTGGGATCACGTAAATTAAACTTCGGGAATATTTGCATGAGTCTCTTGTTATTAATGCACTTAACAGGGTTGATAACGCCCTCACTTAGAGATAGGTAAGGGAGCCTAATTAGGTAGGATTAACTAGCTTCGAGATGGGTAGTTGATTAATTACGTGAAATTCGATCGTTAACTAGGATTGATTTTTGTTGAATCAATGAATGGGTAGCTAGGGAAATCAATGGTAGTGAAGTTGTGAGTCCCAAATTCATAAAATTCTTGTAGAAACTTTCATAATCACTTTTGTCATTCTTAATTACTTATTAATTTTTACTTTTATTTATTTATTTATTTATTTTCTTTTACAGCAAATCTAAATTTCGAATGTTTCAACTAGAGTGTGAATTGAGTTTTTAATACTTAAATCTTTCCTTGTGGGACAACAATCCGGACTCATAATCCACTTTATTACTTGTTCGATCTGTACACTTACAGATTATACACACATTTTACCGCACAATCATAATTCAACCATTGCCGTTGAATTACTGAGCTAAATCTATTTACTAGAAAATCCATGAGAGTTCATGATCATGCCGAAATGGATGACGGACTCCATATTACAAACATATGTTCCTCGTTACGTCACATTTCAATTCCCAAAATACTGAGATATTGATCAAATATTTTTTTATCTCACTCATTGGAATTTTAAAGAACATCAAGTTAATAACCAAAGTCCATAATCTGTTTAGGATTAAGGTCTCATGTATAATTTGTTAAATAGAATTCAATTCGTTGCGGTCATCGTCACAAATTAAATTTTAGAGGAAATTAGATCATTGCACTTTTTTTTATAGCCCTCTTAATTTTTACACCTTACCTTGAAATTAATTGTAATTATACCCTTTTAGCTTGTAAATATCCCCCCCCCCCTAAATATCTATTTTGGATTTTTTTTATAATTATCTTATTATTATAATAATATTATTTTCGGCAAATCTATCTTAGATATAATAATAATAATAATAATAATAATAATAATAATAATAATAATAATAATAATTAGAAATAAGTTGGGCGTGACATGCTTCCATGGGAGGAAATTACACGTCTCAACAAACATAATTCAATTTTTTTTTTTTTAAACCTCAACAAACATAATTGGAAGTATAAAAGAACAAACACACGTCAGAAGTCTTGAAACTATTATTATCACTATAATTATCACCCTTGCGTTGCACGGAAATAACATCAATAAAAATTTTTAATGAAATCATATATAAATTGAAGTAGTTAGCCTTCATTGAATGAACGTTAAAAATCAATAATTTACAAAAGAACGATTAAAAAGTCAAACATGTGGGTGATGTTATTCAGTCCATTTAACTAAAACCTGTTATGTTTTGCACTCCTCTTTTTTTCATAATATTTCAAATTTGATGAACATTCTCACAATTTCTAGAAACAGCCTACAAATTTGACAATAATATGTAATAGCTAAGATTTTGTCGGTCTAAGTACAATAAATGTTTTAAGGTCATTTCATCAAGCTCCACCTTTCTAGGAACTCAACATGCCCCAATTAATGTCCCCTAAATGCCAGCATCTCTAGCTTAAAAAATAACTCATCTTTACAATAGATTCACCATTGCTAGATATTTAGTTTCAGTAATGACTCCAAAAAATGAAGGAAACTGTCCCTAAAAGGGACACTGCCAAAACCATTTGCCATTGAATTAATGCTACTGTTAAACTAAATTAGGTGCTTCAACTCACTTTTTTGTCAGGTAATCACACCTAATCTCTACTGTTACTGCTGACATGGGAAAACCAAGAATCATAAATCAATTATCCCCATGGGGCATGAGAAAAAAAAAGTGCTCACTTAGGAAATAAAAATATTCAAAGCATCTCAACTCAAATGTAAAGTATGTGTTTATGCATGTGTGTGTATCTGTATATGCATCAATCAACTATTTAACTCTCAGCATAATTCCGACAAAGAAACATTTAAGATGCAAAAAGTCCAATAGTTATGTAGTTAAGTGCAACGAAATGAAGGCCACGTAACTATTTTAGAAGGATATAAAATCTTAGCATAAGTTTCTATTAAACTTATATTTTTATCCGAGATCATTTGCAACTACATGATTCATTTCTTTTAATTTTGCTTAGAGAATGTTTGTGATGACTAAACTTATAATTAGGGGGCTGTCAGTTTGTACCATTTACGGTCCAAAAAAATATTGTAAAATGTTGACAATTTATCAGAAAGAAAACAACATTTTATTTCAAGAAATGAGTATTATTTAATATCGTCAAATTCAAAATCCATCAATCTACTATAATCATAAATTTAATGCCAAAAGTTAAAAATAATTTGGTGCAACCTCACTGAGGTCTTTGTTATTGAATATATTCAATTCATTAGAAAGATAAGAAGCGTACAAATACAGTAAGTTTAGATTTGAGTTTCTGGAATAAATCAACTGCCATAAAAAATTAAGAAGTAGCACAATAAACATGTTTATTTTGGATAACCCCAAAAGTTGATTGTTGCTATTTTAGATAACCCAAAAGTTGATGGTTGCTATCAAAGTTATCATCAAGTATCTATTAACAAATTTAACATCAAGTAACGATTAACAAAAGTTGAGAGACATGATAGCATAAAGCTAGATATCAAAAAAAATTCTAACAATATCAAATAAAACTAAAATTTAAATCACCCAAGCTAAATCACACAAAATTCCCAGAGCCCAGATTTGTTTGACGACAAAGAATATAATTTAGGAAAAGATAATTATGAAAAGATAAAGAAGATACAATGATCTTGCTATAATTTAGTAAAAATTTGAAAAGATAATTGGCAAAAAATAAAGAAGATGCAGTGAAGAAGATAATTCAGAAGAAATAAATATATATATATATAATTTCACAGATAATGTCATAAGATGATGTGCTTTTCTCCTAATTTTTGCATTAATTAATTTTTGGATTACCGTCAAAATTTTTACACTTGATTTTTGTTACCAACGTTTTTTTTTTTTTTTAGGGGAAAATACTTATTCATTGCTTGCATCGGAAAAGAGTATATCCGAAATCAAATGAGGAGAATTTCCTATCCACTTAAGACAACTAGACGAGATATAAGATGCCCTAGCTAAACGATGGGCTACCTGATTAGCCGTCATAGGGACACAAGAGAAAGATACACTATCAATGTTACTACCAATATGGTGACATTCATCAATAACTAGACTAAAATGGGAAAAATTCGAATATGAACTTCTTATCCATCTCCACGATGATATTGCTCACAACTAGTTCTCTAACCCAAACAAGTGCTTCTCGAATTCCCATAGCCTCCGCAATTTTGGGATAAAAAATGCCATCAACGAGTATTGTTTTAGCTAGAATAAAAGTAGCATTTTCATCCCTAATAAGCAAGCCAGACCCCACCTTGTTGATTCCCTCAAAGATAACAGCATCCACATTCAACTTTAAAGCAGCACTTGCTGGTTTCTACCATGTTGCTCGCCAATCATCTGCATCACACTGTATTTGATGATATGAAAGTGTTTTTTGTGCCTCCAACCATTTTTGTAACTTTAGTTTTTTAAAAGAAACACTCTTCCTCTCCAAAAAGGATTTTACATTCCACACGGTTTTGTTTTGATTTGTCCAAAGGGCCCAACAAATCATGATTGCTAAATCCTTATCTTCCTGCTCTAGTTTGCTTAACAATCATGTTTCGACGCAAATTTGATATCTATCAAGAAAATTCTAATTAGACAAAAGAAGGGACAAAAAAAGTAACAAAATTGAAAGTATCATAAATAATTAATATTGATGTAAAAGTGATGTGATGTATTGAAAAACATGATTGTGCCACGTGTTAGTTTTGTTAGAATTTTTGTATGTGTTTTCGTTCAAATAGCATAACTTTATCTATGAAGAACGTTATAGATCATTTTCTTTGTTATCATTATTTTCGATTGTTGTCATTGAGTTATATAAGAGTGAGTTGGAGTGGGTGGAGTTCTTATTTTTTATTATTTTTTATTTTTTAAAATAACTAATGGTATTAACAGTAAAATTTAAAATTGAAAAGTGTTGATAAGGATATAACATGATAAAAAATGAAATGTTGGAGTTCTTATACCCCCAAAAAAAGAGAACAAAATTCTATAAAAATTAAAAGGTTGGGGACCTATAGTGGACATAAGTTATCAAGGTTATAATAGTCATTTTGATAGGTGCTAATAGTGAAAATTGAAAGGTTGGGGACAAAAAATAACATTGGGGACATAATAATATGATAATTGATGAAAGGTTGGGGACTTAGTATGCCCAAAAAAAGAATGGGGACTAAATTGATATAAAATTGAAAGATTGGAGAGCTAGAGTGAAAATTAGCCTTATTTTAATTAGGGGCGGAAAATATATGCATCTAAAAGTATAACTAGAGACGGATTTATATTTTGAATCTAATAATAGTATTTTGGACAGATAAAATTGACTCAAATTGTTTCAAAAAAAATTTGTTAATTGATAAATAAATAAATTTATTTAAGGAAAATGTGGTGCTAATAATTGAAATTTTTGCAGATTAAAGGAAAATTGAATTTTGAGCAGATAAACTTACCACACTTTGAATTTGATTAAATTCTATCTTCTCCATCTTGCTTCCCATTGTCTTCTTTTTTCTTCACCAACACGAGAAACAACCCAACCAAGTATGTTTTCATGATATGAATATGTGTGAACAAATGTCTTTCATTGTTCTCGCCTTGCTTTTCATTAACTTCAATAGTTTTCCCCATATCTTGTCTAAGGGTTTCGCTATTACTCTTTAAAGTGCCTGAAATTTTTGTGTAATATGTGTACTATGTCCTCTCTAGAACCCCTTCGAATTTATGACAAAAAGATTTTCAGATTTGAAGAATGAATTTTTGTTTACCAATTACAATTGTGGGTTTGGGACCTATATAGAAATAAAAGTGGCACATGAAACCATAGCAACCTTGAACGACTGGTAGTTCTTGTGAGTTGATATTTAAATATAAATTAACAATTGTTAAATGAGGCTTTCATTCTAGATTTTTTTTTTCTTGTTTATCTTCCATGTTTGTAAGAAGCTTTTGTTTTTTATATTGAATTGTTGCTTCTAAATATCATGAAAAAGCTTATATATGTGTTTATTATATAAAGGAATCTCACTTTGTTCTTTATTTTTCTTTAAACAGGAAAAAAAAAGCATAGTCATATACTTGTTTCTGTTGAGGCACAAAAGTTCAATTCAAGAAACATCTAAATAAATGAAGGTAAATTTTATAAGCAATACTTTTAATTTCCAATATATTAATATTAACTAGTGCATACTTGTAGATAAAATATATATTTTTGTAGGCTAATATAGTAGGATAACACAACTATTTGTGGGGAGGAGACCCAAGAACTCAAGTTGCAAACGTGTCTAACAGCAACAACTTTTGAGGCTAGCAGCAAATTTTGCGGTTACAGAGACGTGACAGCTATTCATGCCTCCAGATCAAAGAAACAAAAAGTGATTATAGTGTTAGCATGCATTTCTTGGGAGATCTTGATGTTAATTAAGAACATGATATGATGCTACTATTATTTGTTATCTATTGTTTAAATGATACTCTTTCTCACTCATTGTAATGTTTAAATATTTACTTTTCCAGACGGCACGTAATTAAAAATTCTAGGATTTAATATATTATCGTCGTTTCAGTTTTTATTTAGTTAGAAATATATATTTTCCTTTTGCTAATGTAACGTAATAATAATAATAATATAGGTGTCAATTTTATTATTTATTTAATTAAACTTAAATGCAATAGGGGCGCATAGATGTGTCCCTATAATTGATATTTTATCCAAGTAATTATGAAAATACCAATAAGCGCCTCTATTATTTAACTGGGGCATTTAACTAAGTACCTCTAGTAGAATTAGTCCTATGTGGCATACATATTGCTAGGGGCGTTTTTAGTATCTGATCTGCCCCTATTTATTATTAGGGGCACCATTTAGATGGGCATTTACTAATCCGTCTCTCATTCTCTTAGGGGCATTTGAACTTCTTTTTCTGCCTCTAATTACATTATTCGAGGCACTTCTAAAGATTTCTAATACTCTCAAAGTTAGTAGTCCCTCATTAATTTTTCAAATTATGAATAATAGTGAATCACTCTTGTCGCTGGCAGGCTCCATTTACATTCTTCAGTCAAGCATTTCACACGATACTGCATTTTATCAAACTTGTAGGTGTAGAATTGGTAACCATTAGTTATAGCGTTGTGTGCAACACTTAGTTTAAGCAAATCTTTATTCTGGTAAATTTGACCAACTCTAATACTTAGGCCGTCAATTTGATCCACAATCTTATATACACTAACATCTTCATCATTGTCCAAGCTAATTAGCTACTGATAAAAACCATTCCCCAAGTCATCTTGCGAAGGCACTAGATGCGGCTGATCCAGTGGATTAACCAAACTGCTGCATGTCATAGAATGCACAGGTGCTAATAACATATTGTGTTCTATATCTCTGTTACTATTATTTTCTACATTAAGCATCTAATAGTCCACAAATAATGGGTACCTGTAGAAATTTTTTTCTTGTTTCTTGGCTTCTAGATAAAATTGGAGGCCTAACTCATTGTCCTAAAAATTGCTCCATTCACTGTAATTCTATATTTGATATCTAATGAATAATTATCAGCATCGACTTCTAGTACATTGCATATATATTTTTGATGGAAACAAGAAAATGAATAGCAATAATTTCAAAAAGTATTTTCTTTTAAAATAGGGTCGATCTGAATGTTTAATTCAATATAAGAATGATCAATTGCCTAAAGAGAATGTAGCGAAATATACCTTTGATAAGCAATTAATCCCACGAACAATTGACACGAATCACTAGCTCCCAACCCTTGGATCTTCTCCAGAATGCTTCCAAGTCTTGGATTGCACCGGTGAGTGGGCGCCACCAGGAATTTTCCAAAACCCGACACAACAGCTGAACCGTAGAGAATTAATTCTCTAGAAGAATGTTGTAGGGGCCGCGGCTCTTCCTGGGATTGAGAAACAAGACCACCCACCTCCTCTATATATAGGGGAAAATCCTAGGCTTTTTCGTATCTTACAAGACAGGAGAGTTCTATTTCTAGTAGGTTTGTGCAAACTCTAGAATCCTTTTCCAAGCAACTATTTGACTTTCTAGAAACCCAATCGGATTTACATAATGAGGCTTCTAATAATTAAATTCAGTCAAACTGATACAAACTGTTTGATTTAATTATTAATAATTCGCACACTCCACCAAGTTCGAATTATTGCAACTTCTAATTATATAAGAAATCACAGGAACTAAAAATAATTAATCCCGCAATTACACGACGCTCTTGACTTATCAATCTAACCGTTGGTCTCCGTCTTATGATCCAATAATTAATTAAGAATGCACCTCACTGTATCACCTAATTAATTATACGCTTTGCTTAACTCTCAATCATCATTGCTATGATTTCTATTTAGTATGGTCCGCCAAATACTAACGTTAGATTCTTAAAATCATACTTGCAGATGATTAATTTAAGCAGATCATTTAACTCTTTATTCAAAAGCAATGGATTCCTCTTTTAGTACGCATTCCATTAATTCACTATCCTCCGGTTCCCAACATGCAGAGTATATTTATTCAGTCTCATTCATAGCATATCTAAGTTCCTTTGGATTGCTTCATAACAGAACCTACCCGAGACAGATTTAGACAAACCTTATGTCAGTCATGTGAAACTTTAATTCACGCGCACGGTCATACTTTGGAATTAAATTCACACAAAGGTCCAGTTCAATATACTTATCTCGAAGTATATCAATGTCATCACTCACGATCTCAACCAGTCGCATACTTTATTAAGTTAGAGTGATAGACAAATGAACCATAATAGAATAAAGTGCCAACCTTTATTCTTGGTTCAGGACTAAATGTTTTTGGTTGAAATATTAAATGTATCTACTGTACTTCCAAAGTACCAATTTAATATTTTCTCAAAGCAACCGATAACACTTCATTACCGCTTTTAATTAATAAGTTTGCAAATAATAAACATCACATTTATTCGATAAATAAATAATTGTTTATTTACAATTTAGTCAACTGTACTTTATTGGGCATAAATCCCAGCAATTTTATCAGTTCTTTGTAACTACAATCTTCTGGTATGAACTTGCTTAATCGTATTAGAGACCTGCCCCTAATATGATTGATCTATCATGCCTAATCGGGACAAAAAGGGGGTATGGGGCAACATTGTCTGCCCCGCTGTAGGTCCAGGACAGGTGCGGGTCAGGTTAGACGAACCCTATATACCTGTGACCCACTAAGCATTTTATTTTTTTTTTTGACAAATTTAATTCTAAAAATATGTAAAAATTATTAGAGATGACAATTTGACCCATTGGCGCAAAAATCCATGGAAATTTATTTTTTTATTATATTATTTTTTAAAATGATTTTTCTATTGAATTGAAAGTATCAAATCATTATATTAGTAAGAGTCCCTTTTAAGCATTTTTCGGAAGTTTTGTTAAAAACAATTCCCTCCTATGTGGCACACATAGATGTATGTTATGTGAATTTAAAATACACATGGTTTAGGTTTGAAAGACATATGGCTTGCATCCATACATGCCACATTGGGTGCGAAGTTTTTTAACAAAACTTCCGGAAAGTGCTTGAAAATTTTCCATATTATTTAATATTGGGAACTTTAAAATTTCAAATAAAAGTTTTGTTTTATTCTATGTTCATCAATTAATAATGCGTTGCACATAACATTAATTGAAAGAGGAAAAAATTCATGAGTCCTTTGATGGGTCATAGTGGCGTCACGCTCCACCCTATGACCCAACCTATCTTGACCCGCCTTATGAATTTGTAGATTTAGGGCTGGTCAGGGGTGACTTCAAGACTCGTAGAGTAGGTCCAAGGTATGGCTAACCTACGCCAAACCCGCCCCCATTTTCATCCCTGTAAATAATCATATCATAATCAACTATTACAGGTATGAGTATAGCCTCTCAGTCATGCGTTGTACGGAAAGACTAATTTAAAAAAATCAATAATAATGAATAATAAAATATTGGACAATAAAAACAATAAATATATAGTTTTGATTTAGCATTTGACGCATTAAATTAATGTTTTATTAATGATATATTAATAGTTACCCGCTTATGTACTCGATCAATACTTTATTATGTTTCACTTTTAAATCATCTAACTTATTAATATTATTAATTAACAATCTAATAATATGTATCGGACATATACATGCCCGTATTCACTCAATACCTGTTCAGATAAAAATTTTCATACTAATGAGAAAGTACCATCCCGACGTACCCATTTTATAAGTAAAATTGAAAATTGATAGTTATAATTAAAATGTTAAATAGGGATATATTTGTAAAGAAATACAATTTAAACTTTTTAATATAAATGGGGACTATATATGTGGGACATTCTACAAAGAAAAATAAGATCAGATAATCGGAATGGAGGGAGTAATTTTTTTGGGCAACTCCTTTTGTTCTTGTGGATTTCATGTCTCTCTATTCACAAAATTTTCACACATTATGTGTCTTTAACTATTGGTGTGATGCAAATAGATGGATTTTTATTGAACAAAAAATGAGAATAAATCAATTGATTTGCTCCAAGTTATTCTGAACTAAGTTTCCATTTATAATGTAAGTTATCTTAGAATAGGTTTTTAAGTTATTCTGAAATAAATTTTGGTTTCTATATCATCAAAGACTCTGTGAAGGAAAATGTTGAAAATCAAACAAACATAAATAATAAATAAATAAATAAATATAGATAATACCAGATAATTAGTTTATAATGTCTTCATTTTCGAATAATTCAGTTGCAAGAAGAATAATTTAAAAAAAATACTAATTCATAAGAAATTGAAAAATTACCCACCGTCAAATTTACATCGGTAGCGGATAATAAAAAATTGTAAACACTCATAATTATATATAAATGCTAAAATAGATAGAAATGAGCAATAAAATAAAAAAAGAATATAAAAAACTAATAAGCTAATATAAATTATTGAAAACTCTTGATGAATATCCAAATAAGAAAAGTTTAAATTTTAAAACTCGAAAATGAAACTTATAAGTTTTCCAATTTTTTTTTAATTTCATTTTAATGTAGGCGTTCTCTTTTTTGCACTATCTGGTTTAGTGAGTTAATTTTGCATTGACAAAACTTGTATATTGATAAAATTACACTAATTTCAAATTGTTTTATATTCGGAAGACTTTTCACTAAGAAACCTGATCATGGAGATCCATAGTAGCTAGGTTTTAATTTCTTTAACAAAAAAATGGTTTTTTTTTTTATTTACATATCTAGAGTTTAACAATAATAATATAATATAAATAATAATAAATAAAATAAAAAATACAACTAATTGGGACTAATTGGGGCACCATCTGTAAAGGTAACAGTCCGGCCCAAATCATTGTGTAACATCATAATAACCCGGGCCAAATTATTGTGCAACATCATGATGAGGTCAACAAAATTATAGGTAGGAAAAATTGCAATTGAGAATTCAAATCCAATTGAAAACTCTTGTATTATATATTATTATATAGTGAGTTAATTTTGTGTTGACAAAACTACACTAATTTCAAATTATTTTATATTCAGAAGACTTTCACTAAGAAATCTGATCATGGAGATCAATAGTAGCTGAGTTTTAATTTCTTTAACAAAAAAATATTTTTTTTATTTACATATCTAGAGTTTAACAATAATAATATAATATAAATAATAATAAATAAAATAAAAAATAAACCTAATTGCGACCATTTGGGGCACCATCTGTAAAGGTAACAATCTGGCCCAAATCATTGTGCAACATCATGATAACCCGGCCCAAATTATTGTGCAACATAATGATGATGTCAGCAAAATTATGGGCGGGAAAAATTACAATTGAGAATCCAAATCCAATTGAAAACTCTTGTATTATATTATATATAATATAAATAATAAATAAAATAAAAAATATAACTAATTGCGACCAATTAGGGCACCATCTGTAAAGGTAACAATCCGGCCCAAATCATTGTGCAACTTCATGATAACGCGGCCCAAATTATTATGCAACATCATGATGATGTCAGTAAAATTATGAGTGGGAAAAATTACAATTGAAAATCCAAATCCAATTGAAAACTCTTGTATTATATTATATATATGTATATATATGATATGATTATGGAGGTTTTGATAACTACTTGTAACCACCATTATTTGGGATTTAGTTATTTCTTTCCCAACAGTTTGTTTGGAATCGTATTTTTTTAAAATTAAATGTACTCATTTTTTTTTATGTTATGATTTTTTTTATTATTTAAGGTGGTCTCAAATTGCAAGGTTTTTTTGCAATTATTAAGGGTATATTTCTAATTTGTTGTTTGATACAGTATTTTTGCGCCACATAGTTGTTCCTGACCTATTTGTCTAAAGAGCCCATGTATTATTGGTGAAATTTGTAAAAAATAAAAAATTTTAAATTTTACCCAGAATTTTTATGCCCAGCAAACTATACACTCATATTTAATTAGTTCTTAACAATTGTTATTCAACTCTAGTTAAGACTTTCGATTTGACATCCTAATTGGAATTTTTTTTTTTTAACTTAGTCATATGATATAAATTACAAATTTTCTTCATGTCAGCGTAGTTTGAAAGTAAAGAAACTTTTTTTTTTTTAAATAAGTAAATGGGTTGGATTAAAGATAATAAAGATTAGTGAATAATAATTAATAAGGGTAAAATAGTTTTTAAAATAAAATATGTGGGAAAATTTTAAAATCAGAAGTTTTACGAAAATCTGTACTTTAATATATAGAGTGATTGTTAATAGCACGTGCATTGCATGTGGATTTAAAGTATTGTTATGAGTTTTCTTGTAGTGTTGCTAACTTGATTCTTATCAATGGTTATTGTAAAACATAAATTAGAAATAGTTTCTTCTTGAATTTAAATGGATATAACTTATCATTGGGCAATTATATTGCCACAACAATTATTTTTTGTCACACCACATTTTTCCTATTTAGAAAAATAACCTTTAGTAAGATGGCACAAATAAACCTCTAATGGTAAACCCCAAATATTATTATTATTACTAGATTTTTCACCCCGTGCGTTGCACGGGTATAATAACATAAATTAAAAAAAAATTAGGGTAGAAAAGAAAGATAAAGCCCTTATAATTTTTCCAGTATAATACTAAACTTGAAAGTTTCCTTTTTTTTTGTTTTCTGTTGAAGGAAAAAATTTTATTCTGATTGTATTTTTAATTATGTTTAATTAAAAATAAATATTAAAGTAACCATACTTTAAAAAAAGATAATATAGAATTAGCAATCAATTTTCTGTTAAACTTCTACAAAATATAATATAAGTATGATTAATTAATTTCCACGAAAACAATAGTGAGAATGTATAATTTATGTAATTATGATTACAAAAAAAGAAAAAGAATCCCAATGAAACCATAGTCCGTCAAATTTGGTTTTTTGTAAATTTAAAATATGTAAAGCGGGCTAATTCGAGAATTGTTTTTCTTTTTTTTTTGGAAAAGATTAATTCGAGAATTATTGAAGCATGCTTTAAAAAATTTCAACTGTTTATTATAATAATTTTAGGAATAGTGGTATATGTGTATATGTGTCATGGGAGAGAGAGAAGGAGAAAGATTCATAATTTTAATTCATATATAATAAAATAATCATTTGTCGGCAGATAGATGGTAACAAAATAAAGTAAAATAAAGTAAATTGTCAAAAAAAAGGAAAAAATTTTCTCCATAACGCAAGTGGTAGAGCGGTAATCTAAACTAATAGTGCAATTCAAGCCCAAGCATAACACGAAACCCAATTGAAATATGTGATTGGAATATATCCATTTTCTTGATTTTTAATTTTAGGTCAAGAAAAATGATTAATTAAGAAAATATAAAAAACTAATTCAAATATTCTTAAAAATATTAATTCAAATAAAAAATTAAAGATACGTGAAGAGTTAAAGAAAAAAAAGTCTTACGCCAAAAATCTAAAAGTAGAAATCATGAAAAGGCATTAAGGAAATAAAAAGAAAAATAATCCAAATCAACTATAAAAAATAAGAGAAGAGAAATATTAAGAGATCTGGATTTTTAGTGTAAGATTGAAGTCTTAATTGGATGAAGATTAGAGGATAAGGCAAAAGGAGAAATTAACAAATATTAAAAAAAACATATTAGATTAGTATAAATTTCGAAAAGGAAAAGATAAAGAAGATACGATAAAGAAGATAATTTAGAAAAAAATAAAAATATATAATTTTACAGATGACGTCATCAAAATCCTTATTAAGCAGACTATTGGCGGGAAAAACCATATCAGACAAACTTCTCTTATTATTAATATATATAGATTATTATTATTATTATTATTATTATTATTGACACCACAGAAAATATTCCAAGTAGGCCAAGCAATATAGTGCCTTATTTGGTTGAATAGGGAAGGCTTCACTTTTGGAGAGAAAACTGCAAGCAGATAATTTGGAGAAATGGAATTCATTGAAGGGCAAAATAGAGGTAGAGACGTGGTGGTGGTTTAAGACTTTTAAGTGTAGTTATCAATTGGTAGTGGTTAAAAATGGTGAGGGAGATCAGCGGTGGACTGAGACTGGTACTGTGTTTTGCCTCGGGGGGGGGGGGGAGGATTTATTTCTATTGGTTTCCAGAGGAGCTGAGTTTGTCTTAATAAAACTAAACAACCTATTAGAATTTTTAATAATCGTATGTACTTCCAATGAAAATCAAATATGACCCAAAAAAAAAAAAATGATTTTGCACAGAATAAATACTATGAAAATTGGATTTTTCTTATTTTGGCCGATAATTTTTGAAATCTGACATCACAATTATTGCAATATATAAACTTGAATCAATAATAAAAGCTTCCCAGATATGAGACCCTTGCGTTGGTGGTGGTGGAGCTAGTGTGGTGGTGGCCAAGGCGTTTTCAGTTTTCCTTGGGTGGGAAGCTATATTAATTTTCTGTTCATCGCACATGCTTTTGCATCGTCAAATAGTACCACTAACATGAATATTTCACACCTACCCCTTCGCCATTACGGCTCCATTCCGGAAAGACTCAAGAACAAAAATGGTGGATGATGATTATTTGGTAGTGGGGTGGAGGAATAAATCTAGATTTTGAGATCTAAGAAACGTGTAACACAATGATATTTTATTTTAATTTTTTTTTGTTGTTACATATATTTTATCTTGTATTGGTTATAGATGTAAATTTATTGTGGTACAACTATTTATTTTGTCCCTTGTATGTGATGAGTTTAAAATGTGGTGGGATAACTAAATTTTTATTGGCAATATAATTGCCCTTTTAACATTTGCTCAAGTACGTAAGGAGACTTATGGAAGGAAAACATACTTACCAACATCTAGTTATTTATTTATTTATTTATTTTTATTTTTATTTTTTTTGCATGGATAATATGTTTCTTAAAATCATGGAAAATCATTCTTATTTGATTACGAAGATTGTTGGGTCCGAATTCATCGAAAACATTATTGGACAACTTCTTTTCAAGATTAGCTTTTGTGGTGGAATACGATTTGACGTCGTCTTATTATAGACATCCTCTTATAAAATTGATTGTTATCATTTATTGCTTCGTTAGGATCATTAAACTCAAGTAATTGTTGTCACAATATGACTATTACATCCTGTCACAATCTATGACTATTACATCCACATAGTTTGGTTTAAAAAACTCACTGGTAGTTAAGTTGGCAAATATCTAGAGTCTTGTGTCATGTCTTCCTTTAATAAGACTATTAATATAAGTAGAGCGGTCAAGTTGAAAATGTTCTCGTACACAGCGATCAAAGGTTTTTACTAAAATTAAGATAAGTAACTACACGAGAATATGATAATAATTTATCCATATATCATAAAATGTAAATCGGTCTCCAATATAACAATTTTTATTTTAACAGTCCAATATAACAAATTACAATATATAAAAATAATTAGAATTGTCTTTTATATAACTAGATTTTCACCCGTTGTTGCATGGTTAGATTTCGTATCAAATCATCTACATAAATATTAATATTTAGTTTTAATAAATTATGATAAATGATAAATAAAAATAAAATTTTCATTTTCGTTGACATAAAACAATTAATCCGATCTCTATCATATAGTATGACATCATATAATACCATATAACCATGTGGCGTGTATCAGAACATGACGCATGGGAAATCACAACCATGTGGTATATCTCGGTATAAGCCATAGCCATGTGGTAGTAACATATATAATAGACTATAGTGTTAGATCATTTTTATAATTAAACGACATCAATGAAACAAATAAATTTATTTACCCTATGATACACAACGGAAGACGGACTACATAGTATGAAATTATTGGGCTGGAAAATTACAATCAAACTGTACGGCAGTACCTCCTATTTAATTAATATATAGATTGGGGAAACATTAGCGAGGGACGTGGTTACCAAAATAATCCAAAAAGATAAATATGGAAATTGGAGAACCAAAAACATGAGTAAAGGAATTTTGAAAAGAGGAAAGCATGCAACATATTGGAAGTCGATTAAATTGTTTTACTGAATTTTTCTTTGGAAGCCGTGCATTGCTAATTGAACGCCGTTTCTCGAGTTTTTTTGGCCAACTGATAACCCTATAAATATGGGCGTCGTTCTCTTCTTTTTATGCCCGAGGGAGTTGAAGGAAAAAATTGGTAAATCTAGTATGTTGAGAGTTTTCTTGTGACCATTTGTGATTTGTTCAAAGAGTAAAAAATTGTCTGTTGTAAAATTCGACGTTATTTTCTGGGTAAACCTTGAGTCGGGTCTTTGAAGAAAAATAATAGCCTAGCATCTTAAAATTTCGTGTATTCTTTGTGGGATGGGCAAAGTGTAGAAATTGTTAGATGCGACAAACTTTGCGATATTTTTATCGTAATACTTGGGGGCTTTTTTGTGATTGAAAATTCTATATGATTATAGGTGACCTTCCATAAAATAGAAAGTTTTGACAGTCCGTAAAATTATCTTCGTCTATTATTTTTATTGCCTTAATTAAATTCTTTGAAGAAATTTCATACGGGTGAAACTGGGGAATTAACTTAAATTCTCAACAATTGTATCAAGGCATTAGGCTTGTTCAGAGTGGAGTAAGGAAAATATTTCAAAATACAAAGTGGTGAGAATCAGGTTTCACTTGTGGCTAGAATAAGTTTGAAATTTGTTTATTCTGGTTGGACAATTTTATTTTAGTACAGTGCCTTTAAATGTTATGAACTGTTTATGTAAATAAGTCAATTTTAGACTTCTCTCAAAAACCAGTATTTGGTCACAGACAGTCTCTAGAGTGACAAATCATAAAGAAGACTATTCATAAAAGATTGAAGATAGTGATTTGTCGTAACAACAATTATGAGAGAAAGTTCACAACTAATATAGTTTTTAAAAGAAGTTTTCTCAAATTTTGTTGAATGTTTTGTATTAGGCTAATTTACACAAAAGGACCCTAACGTTTGGAGGCACTGTGCAACTGGCCCCCAACCTTCTATTTCAGTGCTGGATGCCCCTAATGTGCACCGTCCTTCGAAAAAGGCCCCTATCATCGATTTCCATAAAAATACCTCCGTCACCCAGTCACGTGGCTCACATGGAGTTGACCTTCTAAAGTCCTTTATGACTATTTCGATATTTCACTCCCGCCAAAAATAAAATAGACCCATTCTTTTCCACAACCATAAACCCATATTCGCTCTCTAGTTAACTTATGCAGTTATGCAATAACACACAAAATACCACCACTATTTTGATGGTGCACTAGAAAACTTATTAATTCTTCAATATGTACATGTACAAAAATACATACGCACAGGAATTGTGAATGACATTAAATTTCCATAATACATGTATATACGGTAGACAATTGTAAACAACCATAATATTTCACAAGAATTCATGGCAATTAACAATTGGACTTATATTCTAAGATTTAATACACCAACTATTCTTCTTCAACAAAAACAATTATAGCTTACACTAAGCCTCATAAAAAAAAAAAAGGATTATTACTTAAAAGCCACCTCAAATTGCACTGTTATAAGCTTGTATAGATGCACATATTCACATATTGAAAAAAGCCTAAGTCCACCACACAGATTCCAACTTCTGGTGCAAAATGTAGAGCATTAAAAACACAAAAATAAATTCCAATGCAACACAAGATAGACGTACATATGATCAAAAGCCCAGTATCTATTAAATTTGCTAACAAAGGTCAAATATATATACAAATGATCCAAAGCTCCAAATTGTTCGCAATTCTATTCTAATTGCAGACATGTCTGTAGAGCTGCTACATGAGTTTAGAGGCATATAAATAACACAAAAAAGTCATAAGTTCATATCTAAATGTCATGACAACTATGAGAAAAGAAACTTACTCCAGTTTGTTTGCAAAAGGTGACTTATCAAGATGCAATAGAATAATCTCAACATTCCTAGGTGGTGAAGGCTGTAGTGCCGTACATGACTGAGATCGACTGTTGTATCCAATTTGTCCACAATTCCTGCATTTCATCACCATTCCTCGTCAACTGGTTCGTCCTTGAGATGATTGTTGTACCTCATTGGTCTCTTTTCTTCTTGCCTTCTTTGGTCTCCCAACTTTTTTCTTCAGAGCATATGCTGGTTTTAAGGGATGCAGGTTGTGGTTAGGCCATAATTCATGTCCAATCATTGCTAAAAATATTGTAGGAGTAAGTCTGGATATATGTTTCCTTCTTATGTGTCTTATGCACATAGTTCATGATGCTTGAGTCAGCCAAGTCTCTACAAGAAAGGTCAGAAATAATTAGGTGCGAGCACAGGATCTCTGTAAACTACTACTTTCTGCAAGATCAACCGCATTTGCAGAGTCATTAATTACTATCTCAAATCTCAAATTTTAGATTCCTACAATATAATGCACGATGATTCCTTGCAAACCTTGATTTTTTCTCAATAATTCCCATGATTCTTGGTCCTACTGGCCTTATCCGCTTTTTAGTAGCTTCTCTCTTTTTTACAATTCGTCTTACTTTTAACGACGAGCATTTTTGCCTAGAAACTTTTCTTGACCTACTTTTAACAACCAAAATGACCATTTTACAATCAAAGTATCATTGTTAAATGTGATATATTTTATAGCAAATATCTAAGAATATGTTCCAACATGGTGATTGTTGGTTTTTCACGTACCCCAAGAAACGCACTGTTTGTTTAAAAGCATGTCTGAACAATGCCATTCCCTAAAATGTGACTGGCTCCATTGATTTAGTGGCTTACCACTCAGCCAAAAAAGTGCATTCGGATCAATCTCACACAACTGAAACATCTATTTCTCCCAATCAAATATTGTAGTAGCTCTTCCAACACTCCGGCCCTAATGCATTTTTCAGTGCCAAACCCTTATGCTCATTGCTAAAATTGTTGTATAAATGTCGTACACGTGCAGTAATCTGCTTCTGGAAATACCGATCTAACAGATTACAGTAGACCCTTCCGCTTATATAATATTATGGTCCGCGTATATGCATTCATAATGCCCAAATCTCTTCGCGCAAAATCAAGAAACCGCTCCCATGAATCCCTACATTCACTTTCTACAATAGCATAGGCAAATGGATACATATCGTTGTTTCCTTCTACTCCAACTGCAGTTAGCAACTGTCCTCCCTGGACTATCTTAATCCAACAACCATCCACTCTTATTACTTGCTTACATCCATTCAACTTCCCATCTTTCAATACCTTCAAGAAGATATATAGTCTATAAAATTCGTCTCCATTTCCGTCTAATTACTCAATAGTACTGCCAGGATTCATTATCTTCAGTTATTCCATAATTGAGCAATGTCTCCCCTCAAATGCCTTTCTCTTAGTTCGATAGAAATGACACGTCACCAAGCCCATCTCTCCTAACTATATGTTCAAACGCATTTAGTGTTATATTTGGCATGGACCTAAAAGCTTCAGCATATGTCCGTGCTAGATATGTTTATTGTACTCTTCTTGAATGACATCCCACAATTATGCTCAAACTTAAGTGTTCGAATGATGAAGCTCGAATTATCATGGTGCTTGACAACATATAGCACCAAAGGACATCCACCATTAGAGAAAGTTGCCCTGAAGCGTTTAGCCTCGTCTCTCTTGAAGATAACCTCTCGATTGGATCTTAAGAGTATTCATTAACAACAGCTTTAACACATTCTTTACAGAGAAAAACTTGATCTGTGAAGGGAAAATTCAATTACATGAGTTAAATTATTCATTTTGAAAATTCTAATTGTTATAACATGTGCTATTCTCTAATGAATATTAATGTAGATGAATTGATTATACTTAGCCGAAATTGAGGTTGAGTATATCAGCCTCCTCATTGAACATATGCTCTCTCTACTATCCCTTCACTCCACCTTCGGCTTCACTATCCATGCTAAGTAAGTCATCAGATTCTCCATAATCTGAGTTATTTGCAGTGACATCATCGAGCTCTATATCGCTAAGGCCAAAATTCACATCATTATGCATTATCTTAGCAGTTTCTTCAACTATTTGATTCCTCAAGCTCAGTATCAGAGTCACTATCTCGAATTACTTCAGTTAATGCTTCTGGCCTCTGTTCTTCATCCCGTGTCTCTTTATTTGTAACATTTTCTGTTGTATCTTTACTTATATCTTGGGGTCTAAAAAGTTGTCCAGTTTGATTGTGTGTGAAAGATGATTCTAAATCATCAAAGAGAACTCCATGTTACTGGTTTATGAATATTTCTAGGTCTTCCAAAGTTTCTTGAAAATCATAAGTGGGCAAGTCTCTTACTGTAGTATGTATTTATTAGTATCTCGTTGTACTTCCTGCCATCTCTAATGTTCGAGTCTTGAATTGAAAAGTTTTCAATAATTGTACTCCCGCTCTCAACAACCAGGTGTGTCAACCAATACAAGAGCAAAACAAGATAGAAAAGAGTTAAAATTCAATACAATAGGATATTGATCATAAGATTTAAGAGAGATGAGCGCAAACAAATCGCTAAAGTATCATCGCTTCAATTATAGCAAATGTGTAGATACACGATAAGCGATATACATATACGATATATTCTGGGAACGCTAAGTCTAGAAGCAATAAGAGCAAAAGGGCGGCATCTATTAACAAACTATCCATCACTTCCCTATAAATACCGCATTCACTCAGAACAAGAGAAATAAGATTCCCTATTCACTTTTCACTAAAAAACTCTTGAAAGGATCAAATTACCTTGATTTGATCATTTGTGGCGCCTTCTGTGGGAATCGACGCAAGATTCTCGTTGTTTTTCCTCTACATTTTCTATTTTACTGCATTAAATTAAGTTATTTCATGCCTCTAAAAGCCAGAACAGGAATGTCAAAGGCCGTTAAGCTCAAGATGTTCTTCCAGAGGATCAGGAAGCTAAAGTAGACAATCAATCCATAGAGTCATCGCCTTCAACTTCTAAAACTAGTGCTGTTGGAGGGGAAATCCTGTAGGAAAAGTTTGATTTAGTGTAGTAGTAGCTTAACTCAATCATTTTGTTACTTTCTCAATGACCTTCAGTCATGTCTCCATCAGCGCAAGCATCGACTCCTCCAGCAGATTCTACTCATTCTGTTGTAGAGAATCCTGTTACGAATCAATCGGATGTCTTTTTGGATAAGGTATTAGTGCAGAAGATTGAAGAGATATTAGTAAAGCAACAAATGTTGGGAAATTGAGAAGAAATAATAAGACCGCCAGAAAGTAAAGGAAGAAAGAAAGAATGCAGGAAATATTATTTTTCTTGTTGTATTATTTTCACAAGTGGAGAGGCCTATTTATAAGCTTACAAGGGATAGAAAGTTACAAAAAAATCTCATAAATCTTTTATTATGTCTAACCACTAAACAAAGAGATAATAGAGATCTTCATAAATCTTTTACTAAGTCTAACCTTCATAAAATCTTTTACTAAGTCTAATTTTTATGCCAAATATTTCATGCAATTAATTAACAAACAACTACTTTTTTTATTGTTATTTTTTCTAATCAACCTTCAATACTCCCCCTTGATTCAAAATTGCAAACACCAAGCAAGGCTCTGAAGTAGATAAATTTCTCCTTTGCCAAAGACTTTGTCAATATATCTGCCTGCTGCTCATGAGTACTGCAATGCTTTAAAATTATTTCTTTCTTTGCAACCAAATCTCGAATGAAGTGAAAACGAATGTCAATATGCTTTTTTCTTGTATGAAAAGCATGATTTTTTGTCATGAATATTGTTGGATTTATTGTCAAAAATAATCCAAAGTTGAAAAGGAAAAGGAAAAGGAAAAAAGAAGAGTTCTTGGAGGAAAAGGAATCCAAATCCTAGAAGGAATTATCTTATCTTCCAAGTAAACAAAGCCTATAAATAGATGTGTTTTCCTCTTCTT
>CAVNYN010271930.1:0-30544 GCA_963692815.1 Nyctanthes arbor-tristis | reverse complement strand
CCCCCCCCCCCCCCCCCCCCCCCCCCCCCCCCCCCCCCCCCCCCCTTGATTGTGTTATCAAAGTGAAAGAAATGTATGAGCTCTGGCTGACAGGGCTTTTAGCCCAATTGTATCAATGGTTCTTGCCATTTTAGTTGCATAACATCCTTGTGTCTGCTCTCTCTCTCTCTCCCTCTCCCCCTCTCTCTATATATATATTTATTTATTTATTTATATTTATATGTGTAAGTGCTGGAGCCATTTTTTTTTCTTTTTCTTCCCTTTCTTTTTTCCTGGCCACTGTTTGCTACTGAATTCTTTTCAATGCAGAATGGAACTGATGAGAGAAGTGTTCCAGGAAATACAGTAGCTGTTCAGGCAGATATGCCATTTAATGGTCTGACGACTTTTGGAACTGCATTTCTATCAAAATTCGAGTGTTCTCAAATGCCACATCCTGTGAGTTTGAGACTTCTGTGTTGATTAACTTTTTAGAGACGGGAAAATTTTTGTGTACATTTTAGAGAGGAGAGTATTCATTGCTACTTCTGTAGCTGCTAAACGTAATCATGTTTTGAATTCTTATAGCTGCTGGAACATATAACTTTTGTGGATACGCCTGGAGTGTTGTCAGGAGAAAAACAACGAACTCAAAGAAGCTATGACTTTACTGGTGTAACTTCTTGGTTTGCTGGGAAGTGTGACCTCATACTGCTTTTGTTTGATCCTCACAAACTTGATATAAGTGATGAATTCAAACGAGTCATTGCATCTTTGCGAGGTCATGATGATATCTTCCGATCTGGTTTTGAACAAGGCCGACCAAGTTGATACACAGCAAGTAAGGAATCATGATTTATTTTCTTTTGCACTACTTTCTGTTATTACTCTAACCATCCTAGGAGAAAACATACTTCCAAGTTAATTGATTCTACTAGTCTGTCAACATTTACAGCTTATGCGGGTGTATGGAGCATTAATGTGGTCCCTGGGCAAAGTGCTTAATACTCCTGAGGTCGTACGTGTTTATATTGGGTATGCTTGACTTGACATATTTATTTATAACAGTATAAAGTGCTAATACATTCTCTGTTTAATATAACGGTGTTCGAATTTAAAAACCTTGCTTCTTTACAGGACTTTATGGGTGTTGGATTTTTTATTTTAATTTTAACTGGGTTTACATTGAATGCCTAGACGCCCCTCTCACCACCCAATGAAGAGAAACAAAGGCCAATCACGGATTTGAAACACAGGATTCTGCTTTTATGCTCTTGTATTTACATAGCCGAAACTCACACCTCAGGAATATACGTGTTGGGGAAGCTCTTTTATCTATATGCTAGCAGCGTCCTACTTGTTACTCATTCCTATTTGATCACTTTCAAAAGAATATTCATGTTTCTTTCCACACGCTGTGACGCCCGTGTCTGTGGATATAGAACATGCTATAATGGATATGCAGGCAAAGTAAAGATGTCTTAGCAGGTGTCTCAAACTTTTAATGTATTTTTATATGAAATAAGAGAGAGAATGAGTGAAGTTGGATGGTTGAGATTTGTTAGTACAGATTGTGATCGGTTTGACCAAATTCAAATTTGAAAAAGTCGGAGAAAGTAAGAGAATTAAAGAGTTTTCTATGACCGTGTTTCTTATGTTATAAAAGCTACTTGAAGTAAAAGCAAATTCGTGTAAACTTTGTGTATATTGTAACTTTTGTGTTCTTTTGATGAAATGTTATTTGATTTTTGCCAATGTTCAGTCTGCTTTTGTAATTATCTCTGATTATTCTTTTGCTCTTCTCCTCTGCTATTGCTCAGTCATTCTCATTTTCTCCGTCATTATTGCTCACCACTTATCCTTTCTGTTTCAAGTTATTTTTTAATTATTGAAATAACTTTTCCATTATCTTGATAGATCTTTTAATGACAAGCCCATTAATGACGTTGCTTCTGGTCCGATCGGTAAAGATCTTTTTGAGAAAGAACAGGACAACCTTCTAAGTGATTTGAAAGACATACCCAAAAAGGCTTGTGATCGTCGTGTAAGTCCAAGATTAGAGTTATTTTGATTAGAGTTATTTTATATGTAGCAGTCTCTCTTGTTCTGTGACTGTAAGATATGGCAAAAGAGGTCCTGATGTTACTATTTTGTTCAGATAAATGAATTCGTAAAGCGTGCCAGGGCTGCCAAGATACATGCTTATATTATCAGTCACCTGAAAAAGGAAATGCCTGCAATGATGGGCAAAGCTAAGACTCAGCAGAGACTAATCGATAATCTGGCCGATGAATTTGCAAAGGTTCTTTGTTCTCTCCTTTAATACACAATGAACTTGCACTTTTTTAGGCCGGTTTGTGCACGTGTTGACGTGGATACAAGTATTAATGTGTTGCCTGTCTGGCTGTACAGGTTCAACGGGAATACCATCTTCCAGCTGGGGATTTCCCTCATGTTGAACACTTTAGGGAGGTTTTGAGTGGATACAGCATCGATAAATTCGAAAAGTTGAAGCCTAAAATGATACAAGCTGTTGATGACATGCTTGGATACGACATCCCTGATCTTCTAAAGAATTTCCGCAATCCTTATGATTAGAGTATACAATAGCTCCGTATGGTGGGAAATTCTTGTGATTAGAGATGCCAAAGCATTTTACCACGAGGAGAAGTCAATACTTCTTTCACGGAAGGATATAAGCGGTAGATTCGAGTATAGCATTGTCATTTGTATCCTATTATATCAAAATCTAATATTATTTTTTGTGGCTTGGGGGGAAGCGGTTTGTATGTCCATCTTTTAAAGTTCAGAGATGGAAGTTATAATTTTTTGGGAAGTTTGATACGTTGAGCAATTTGCCTGTTCACATTTTTATAGTTGAAACCCAATGAGGCAGTTGATACGGGGGTTAATGTCTGAACTGAAGCTTATAACTATGAACTGGTTGTGGGTCGGCAAAGGCATAGGACCGTTAATCATCTGAACACAACTCACTTGAGACGTTAAACATCGTTCACTCACTCGATAGGATTTCCATCTCTTCGACCTTCTTTGCACACATGCGATTGTTGCTGTCGTGGCCAGTGAAGGTGGTGTAGACACGAAGTTGGGAAGGGTGGGGGATGAAATTTCATTAAATGATGGCTTTTCTCTGGAATTAAGTTGAGAAGTTTATTATTAGTTGGCAGTGTGTTTTCTTATTTGGCTAATTTAATGGTAATTTTCTTGCCATATATATCTTTTATTTGCCAAATCAATATTTTCTATCCATATTATTTAATGATGTATCTTAAATGAATAATGATAACTTGATAAGAACTTTGTAAACTTTAATGGGTAAATAACGACAATTTAAATTTCTAGACATCTTTCAAAGTTTAATGAGTAACCAAACATTTAACTCTACCCTCACTGTCAAAAGGTGTAAGTTTCTGGATAGTTCTAACTACCTTCTCCTCATAGTATCCGTAGCTTACCGAGACGATATTACCCTTGTCATCTTTTCAAAATTACTCTAAATCCCCCTAAAACCCTCTCTTCTTCTCATTCTTCTTCTGGCTTCAGCCGTAGCTTTCGTCCATTTTGTTCTTCTTCATCCGAGGAAGGTTTGATTCTGGGGCCGCACTGCCATGTCATTAAGCAGGATAACTAGTCGGGTTTCCAGGACCGTGTTGGCTCAGTCTCGCAACTCGCAACTCCTCAGTGCTCTCCACGGCCACGCGTACTTTCCTATTATCTCGAATGAATTTATACCCCCCTGCAGCCATCAGGAAAAGGTGCTTCCTTTTAGCTGATAAGTCAATGTTTTTTTAGGTTTATTTATGTCTGCCTGGAGATATAATTCTATTCTAATTTTCTTTCATTCATTTGTTATGTAGAATTTCCCCCTCTTTTGGCATGTTTATGCTGCTTGATGGAAGTGATGTTCTGTACTTCTTATCCGTTTTGTTAATTTTGAACAAGTTGTTTTAGAGCATTGTTTTCCAATTTGGGTAGTTTGGTGAAAATGATAATTCTACTGTTTCTGATCTCATGGAGGCTCTGAAACTAGATTTTGTGCTGCTGCAAATTTTTATATCTTATGTAATTATTGCACTGAAATACAGTGCCAGTTCGAGCCTTTGAGTTTGCTCCTACTGTTTTATTTTTTATGGGTGTTGGGCGTGTTGGGGGAGGCATTTGCTCTGTGATCTTCATATAATTATTTTGTACCTAGCCGGGTCATTTTTATAGTTGTGAATCCGTTCCTCATTCAACTACGTAATGCATCACAATACATGGATGCCTTCCCCCCTCCTTCTCTTCCCTTTTTGAAAATTTCCTCCTTGTTTGTGGCTGATTCACATAGAGTGGAAGCTTCTAGTTTATGCTTGGGTGGAATCTGCATGGAATTAGGCACCTGCCATTAGCATATGTTCTGAATTTTGTACTAGTTTCCTTCTGTAGTTTTGTACCTTGTCACAATGAAATTATTACTTATTTGAGAATGAAAACTAATGGCTTATGTTCCTTCAAATTAGGTCGTTTCCCCTAAGGCGTTTCAGCTGGGTCATTCACATCTAAAAAATCCATCCACATTTCAATGGTTTAGATTCTCATCGTCTGCATCTCCACATTCCAGTGAGAAGGAAAATAGTGAATCTGGGAAAGAACAGGAAAATACAAGAAAAGTAGATAGTGCCGCTGCTGATGTTCCAGATCAGACAGAGGCACCTGTTCCAGATGAGAAAGACGAATCAGGTCATCAATCCAACATGTCTGCATCTGCCAAGACAAGGAAGAGGGGAACTAAACGAATTGTATTTTCTGATTCTGATTCAGATGAGGTTAGTGACATTTCAAGAGATGACCTGATTAAACTTCTGGCCGTGAAGGAAGAACTTCTGAAAATGAAGCAGATGGAGCATGAGCAAATGAAGGATAAAGTTCTGAGGACTCTTGCTGAGATGGAGAATGTGAAGGACCGAACTAAACGTGAAGCAGACAATGCAAAAAAGTTTGCAATTCAGGTATATGGATTTTCATTTCAGCTGATAGTCATACTGTCTCGGGGACCTATATACTTTCCTAGTTTCTTTAGGTTCGTTGTGACATTTGTTTGGCTCTCACTTAAGGACTAATGTGATCTTTGAATTATGCTGCAGAATTTTGCAAAGAGCCTATTGGATGTGGCAGATAACTTGGGCAGGGCTTCTTCTGCCGCAAAAGAGAGCTTTTCAAAGATAGAGACTTCCAATGATGCCGCTGGAGCCATTTCACAACTTAAAACACTTCTTGAAGGTGTTGAAATGACTGAAAAGCAACTCATAGAGGTATTAAAATTTGGGTCATAGTCGTGTTGGCAAAAGACAAATTGATACTATAGTGCTTGATGATAGGCAGATTAGTTTCCTTTTCAGTGGGAGCAACAAAGAGAAATAAACTGTTTCTTAGTTGTTCTGTATATGAATAGATGCACCAATAATACCACTAAGACCACGTAAGAACAAACACGCATGATGAAAATTTTGCTTAATGAGATTTTAGAATTAAAACAATTCTACCATCCTTACCTTGATTCAGCAAGCATTGGTGTTGCAGGCACCACTCTTGTTATAAACTTGTTTATTTATCCTTCATCTTTTTCAGTTTTATCTCTAAGATGGTCGATATGATCAACTAGTTGAGTTCTAATGTTTCCTTATGAGTTGTAAGTTTGTGTTTTAAGTTGATATACAGCGACGAGCTTTGTGATCAACACTCTTTTACTGGTAACTTGCATGCTTTTCATCTACAGGTGTTCAAAAAGTTCGGAGTAGATAAGTATGATCCTGTGAATGAAGAATTTGATCCAAACAGGCATAATGCTGTTTTCCAAGTTCCAGATGCTTCTAAGCCTGCAGGCCGTGTTGCTGTTGTTTTGAAGGTATATACGTAGCTGTACACATATATATTATGAACATTTGACTTTTTTAATGCCCCTGTTTAGAATGATCATGATAACATCCAGATATGAGATACAGCAAGATATAACATTTATCTTTTTAATTCTTATACTGCTTCCTTTTTTTTTTTTTTTGGGGGGGGGGGGTTGGGTGGCGTAAAGTACCCATGACTGGGGTCAAGATAGAGCTTTTGCACTATAAGAGCTTGTTCCAGGGAGCTTTATTTTAAAACAATATTCACACTTTTCAATAATATTTCTTCACATTTACACCCACGTGATCTCCCAAAAAGCCAATTCTACATAAAACTCCCTCTGGCTGAGAAAATGTGGTGGTTTGATTGTAGTTTTCAACACGGAGGTTGGCAGATTTTTCCTCCATTTAAGAATAATAATATGACAAATCACCAACCTGAAATGATTGCAAATGCTTTTGTTCGTGAACCTGAAACAACCTGATTCTTTGCGTTCTTGATGCAGGCTGGATACATGCTCCATGACAGAGTTATTAGGCCTGCTGAAGTTGGTGTGACAGTAGTTGTTGATGATCCCAGTGCAGATAAACAATCTGAAGGCTGAGAATGTTTATTTAAGTTGACCCCTTACACAGTCTTTGAAGAAGTGCTCGTCTGGGAGAAGGATTTGCAGATTTTTCCTTATTTCAATCAGCTTTACTTCTACTTGCGCAGCAGATCACAATTGTTTACTAATATTTTTTTTGAAGGCAATTAATTAGTAACAATGTCTCTTAGCTTAGGTTTTATGTCACCGGATATTGTGAACATGCCAAGGTAGAAATCTGAAGGTTGCTTTGTGGTACATTCAGTGTCTCTTCCCACGGCTTCCATTTCGCTGTATTACTCGAGCTGAACATGAGGTTGTAGCTATTCTTTTATGTTGTGGAATATTTAGCGCAAATAATTTTGCAATTGTATGAAATTGTTCCTTTGGTATGACTAAAAAGAGTTTTAAGGATCAAATGGTGCTGCCAAGAAGGGCATCTCCTGTACCACATAATATGTAGCGCGGCTAATAGCATAATCTTCTTTGATTTTCCTTCCAATGTTGTTTGGTTCTTGTGCAATGTTGAGAAATCTGCAGTTGAATCTCACATATCATTTATCAATCTAGACAAGTAACTTTCCATTTGGACTTATGCCAATTGCCATACTCATTTTTTTGTGTTAACAAGGCAATAAACGATGATTGGCTTGTATTTCCTTTTCACTTGTCTCAAATTATGGACTATTTTTCTGTTGATGTATAGTTACAATATTAGTTCACTTGAATGTGCATAGTTATTAACGAATTAAAACTTTTAAAGTGTAAATTAAGGGGCATATTGGTAAAATATTTTTAAAATTTACATTTCCAACAACTTTAGTTGAGTTTCTTTAACCTCAGTGAAAATAAGAGCATGCCTATTTTTGTGGGACGGAGTCGGTAGTCTAATGTACAAATTCACAATTTATGTACGCTCCTTTATATTTATGTAAATGTCTTTACCCGTCTTTGTTAAAAGAATAAGTTTTAAAGAGGTGTGTAAACAAATAGCACTTGTCGATCTTGATAGGGTTAATTTCACAAAAGGCCCCTTACTTTTGAGTTAAGAATTGGCTGGTCTTTAAACTTTTTTTTGGCTCTCCTGTGCACCCAATTTTTCATAAATTCGCACTATAGATTTTTTTATCATTATTCCGTCAATTTTTCAAAAAATAATCATTATACCCTTAACTTTAAAATTTTAAAAACAAAATATTTAAAAAGAATCAAAAAATTAAAAAAGAAAAGAAAAAACCCACCCCATCCCCTCCCCTCCCCTCGCCTCAAATTGCTTCCGGAAATAGTAGCAAAATACTGCTATTTTCGACGGTCAAAAAGGAGAAGGAATGAATCCCGCATTTGCTGCCTGAAATGAGTCGTTTTCCGACAGTAAATGGGGGAGATTCACCCTCCCAACCCAAAAAAATGCTTCTAGAAATGGCAGCAGCTTGCTGTCATTTCTGGCAGCATTATTGCTGCAGGAAAATGCTGTTGTTTTCGGTAGTAAAAGGGGGATTCACCCTTCTTTGTTGCCGTTTGAGGGGGGACTCACCCCCTTTTTTTGCTGTCGTTTATGGTGACAATTCTTGGGTGGGTGGGTTTTTTCTTTTTTTTTAAATTTTTTATTATTTTTAAATAATTTTTTTAAAATTAAAAAGTTAATGGTATAACCTTTATTTTATAGACAAATTGACGAAATAGTGACAAAAATAACATATTGTGTGAATTTATAAAATCTTAGGGAGGCAGGAGAGCCAAAAACAAAAATATGGAGACCCAGCCTCCCAAGTTGGTGACCTTTTGTGAAATTAAGCCATCCTGGCATTACACCAAAGGCTGTACACTGGATATCTTTTGTCATCGCAAGTCGAGAGGCTCGGCCATATACGTGGGAAGGTATAAAACTTGAAATATCTTATCCTCAGCGGTTATCATTCACCAGAGCTTCAAGTATTGTGCTCTGTTCAGAAATGGAGTTGTGCATTTCAGCAACAACGTCAACTTTACACCAATTCAAACTGTCTTTACTCTCCTTTCCCCCATCTTCGCATTCGCTTGTCAAGAATGATTTCCTTCAATCAAATAACAAATTCTTGTTCTCTCCTTTCAAGCGATTGCAGCTTCTATCTTCCCGTCAATTCTACAATCCAGAACGTCCCTCCCACAAATTTATTTCGACTCGGTTTGTGGCGTCAGCAGCTCCCGTCACTGCTGATAGTGCCGTAGATGAGAAACTCCCGCTTGATCTTCAAGTCACTGAAACATCAGAACCCAATTCTAGAGTGAGTTTCGTTCTTGCACTCCATTCCCCCCCCTCTCCGCCCCCACATCCCAAAAAACCCAACCCTTTTCTCTCACTCTCTTTGGCGTTTAAGTTAATTAAGTTACGAGAATAGCATTTGAACAAAACTCTTGAACAATATTAAAGGACATAATCGATGGAGAATTTAAGTGTTTATTTTCAGCGTCAAAATAGTCAAGAAATTGATGATAATATTTTGGTATTTAGCTGTGATTGATGTTATAATAATTGGAAGAAGCTAGTATCTCCTAAATGTCGTGGCAGTTCTGTTTCACAGTTTTTGAAGTCTGCTCAGCTAAGCCTCTAAGTGCAAATCTCTTTGGGAATTTTGTTTCTTTTGTTTCCAGTGTCAAAGTTCATAATCTTCTTGCCGGATCATATTTTCTTGGGACTGGCGTCAATCAAGGCTAAAAAGCCTTGAAATTGGTTTTGAGCATGCTTATATTTGTCTCCTTTTAAATTTTGGTTACAAGATGGAATTCCTATCTGCAGGTAAGGTTGAGCGTCGAAGTTCCTGCTGAAGTATGTGATGATTGTTACAGAAGAGTCATCAAAGAGTTTATGAAGCGTGTAAAGGTGCTCAGTAGCTGGCCATTAATAGTTCCTCAACCGTCTATGAATTATCGGATCCAGTGTTTCAATTCTGCCACTGTAGTCTGTAATTTTGGAAATTAATTTATATTGTTGCATTAGTACAAGTCTTTTGGGCATTTTAATGTTACTTTTGCATGACTAAGTGGCTATGGAGAAATTAGAATCTCATTCTGTTATATATAGTCTTAATCCTTGTCCTCCTGATCTTAGAATTGTTTTGTTTGGGTGCTGATGATGGATGTTGACTCTTATGTGGGTAGACTTTTTTATGCTTGTGGCATGTTCTTCTGTAGTTCTTTTTCACCCCTTTGCATGATGCTCCACACATTTTCCTGTGATGTGCTGTGCAAGTTTAATGATTTAACTTTTATCGTGCTTATGAACTCACTGATAGTTTGCCATTGTCTATATAGGTCCCTGGGTTTCGTCCAGGGAAGAATGTTCCAGAAAGTATTCTTATTGGTTACGTCGGGGAGGAAGCTGTTCAGAAGGCAACAATTGAATCTGTTCTGAAGAGAACTCTTCCACATGCCATGTCTTCGGTGTGTCTTTTCTCAGTAAATTATGTGTTGTACCAATGCATATAGAACTTTAGATTTACTTCAACCAAGGAGAACTTATCCACTGCATTTAGGTGAAAAAGAGAAAAGAACAAAACAAGAAAATGGCTAGCCATTTATTTTATTTATTTATTTATTTATTTGGGGTGGTTTTAGGGATTTTTTTTTTTTTTTGGGTGGGGGGGGTTATAAAAGAATTTTATCATTCTATTTTTGACATATCCAAAGAAACTTGGCCATTTATCACTTGGATCATTATTTTTTCTCACTTAAAGGAAGGTTTTCTGCTCACTTCTGCTGAAGCCAAATACTTTCAATGGCTGCTACTTTATAGGTGAGCAAAAGAGCATTGGAGGACTCAGTCCGCATTTCAACCAAGTTTCCAGAGATGGAAAATACTTATTCTTCTCTGAAATCTCTGAGGTGTGTAAACATTTCATGTAGATCACATTTTAACATTAGTTTTATGGTGTTTGTAATTAAAAAAAAAAAACTTTAGATATTTTCTTATATTTGTTTCAAAGCACATCTCAATCTTTTACGGCATTGGAAAGGGAAGGAGTTAACCTGGTTGAATATGGGTAAGGACGACGTTACGTTTAAATGCTGGATAGGATCATTGGTTTCCTATTTGATTCTTTGAAAATATTGTATTATGTTATGTTCTTTCCTTTTGAACTTGTCCATCGGTACACGAGTCGAGCTTATGATTTCAATCTCTTGGTCTAGATATGATGTTATCGTTGATGTGGAACCCGAAGTCCAATGGAATCCTGAAAATGGATACAAGAATTTGAAAATTGTTGTTGAGATTGACAAAGAAGTAGATGCTCAGACTGCCTCTGAACAGGAATTAAGACGTCGCCACAAGGCTCTTGGTTCTCTAAAAATTGTAACAGACCGGGGACTTCAGGTAAATGAATCATGCATCAATTTTCTTACTTGAATACTTATGACATATCTAGTGGATCGCCCAACATTTTGCAGTATAATTTTTGTTCCATAATCAAATTTCTGCTTTTTCACTTATATCATTTTCCTCGTTGGGGAGAGGCGGGTGTGATTGGTTATAGTTACACGAAAATTCAAAAGTTAAACTGTGGCATCAGTTTCTCACACCATATTTGCCAGGTCTTATTTACCTCTTCTTTTGATATATTTTACCTTTTTTTGGTACTTCTGTTGAATCAATGACGATTGCATAAATTGGCTGCAGTACTCTTCGATCTGTTCTGCAGAATTCAAACTAAATTTCACAGAAAAATGTTTCTCTGTAATTCCCACCTAAGTTATCTAAGACCTTTGCAGGTAGGCGATGTTGCCATTCTCGATATATCTGCAACAACAATCGAGCAAGATGAATCCGCTGCTAAAAGAATTCCATCTGCTGATAGTAAAGGTTTGCTTGTTAAAATAGTTATGCTTCCAAAATTTGTGGTTCACTTGTGATAAAGACCGCTTTCTTGTTCCTTATTCCAATACCACCCCTCCTACTCCACCCCGACCCCCCCACACAAAAAAAAAAATAAAAATAAATAAATAAAAGCACGCACAATTTCTGTTGTCACTGTATGCAAGACATGTTCAAGCGTAGACAGTGAAAGTCCCTCTCTCTCTCTCTCTCTATCACACACACACACACACACACACACACACACAAAAGACAACACAACACAAAAAAACAAGAAGAACAACAACAATCTTTTCTTTCTTTTTCATTTTCTCACCATAGGCATGACATTTCTAAGCCTCCAAGAAGACAGTGAAAGTCATATAATATCTTATAATTCCGCCTGGCGTGGGGGATGCCTATATATTTCCGAACAGTTCCTGATGAAACGATAATATCATATTAAGACACTTAACAATGATCATTATAAAAATTAGGAATTAATGACTACACCAAGAAGCCTTTATTTCTCTTTCCTCCGGTAAACTGTGAAACAGTGTAACAAAAACCTTCAGTCAGTGGATCTCTTAGAAATTAGAATAGCAACCCAGTATAATATAATCAGTATGATCTGTGGTTGTGCTACTCACTTTTCACACTCAGATGATTCACTACTTTTTAGCTAATTATTTAATCAGATGGTTGCTGCACGAAGAATAATAGAATATGAAGATTGGTATAAAGGATGGCATCTATTCATGTCAATGGCCCTCATTTTCCTGAAAAAATAGTTTTCATGATTTTCCTTCAATCGTTTTATGTCACTATTAGACCTCAGTAATTCTTTTCAATAGGAACGAAGTGCAATGATTAGCTTCTACTCTTTTCCAGGGTTTCAGTTTGATACCGAAGATGGAGATAAAATATTACCTGATTTCTTGAACTCGATTATTGGAATAAAACGTGGTGAAACAAAGTCCTTTCCGTATGTGTTCCCGGAATCGTGGAAACAAGAAGATCTACATGGTGTTCGCGCTCAATTCACGGTAAGTTTGATTCTCATTTTGTATTAAATGTATCAAAGAAATGTCCGGCCAACAATTGTTTGTCATACTCGCTTGCAGGCATGCATATATTTCTTTTGTTGTTCGCCTTGTACTCTTGCCTTTTCTACCGTAAAATGTGATGTTCAGTTGAAAAACAAATAACACAGAAAATGTTTAAGATTTTATTTTTCCCAGCTTAGTGTGTTTCGCCTGGCACCTGAATATCTGTGTACCAGAAACAACTTACCTATGTATTTATGGTAGCTGCTTTCTGCTTCATCCAAGTTGTTAGCTCATAAAAGTTGTTCTTTGATTTTGGTTATGCTGAATATCCCTAAATATTGGAAAGCATAGTACCAGCTATTTGTTTTCCCTCGTAATTTATTTAAAGACCACTAGAAGTCTTCTGATTTTCTATTTCGTGAACAAGGAGTTTTCCTTATATGTATCAAGTGTATCAGTTTTGTCGTTAAACTTTTTGTTGCTTCTTTTTTGCTTAGGTTGAATCTAAGGAGCTATTCTATAGAGATTTACGTGAACTGGACGACTCCATTGCTGATAGGATTCTGTCTGGATGCACAACCATAGAACAGGTATATTGTCAAACTTGTAAACCAACTGAAGTTACCCAGTATGCCTAAATCCTAAATGACTGGGATATCAAAGGGATTTGCTAATCATAAAAAATCTGCAGGTGAAGGAAACATTGCTGCAGAAATTTCTTGAAGTAGAACAAACAGCTAAAGAACAAGCAACAGATAATGCTATTCTAGATCAACTACAAAAGGTAACTTCTTTGTTTTCATGTCATAGGACTTAAAATGCAAACATATATTCCTGCTGTAACGATTTTGCACAGTACACTTCATGAATTGTCTTTTGCATTTCGTCAGATGATCGAAGTTGATATTCCACAATCTTTGTTTGAGGAACAAGCCAGACAACTTTATGGGGCACAACTCCTTCAAATTCAGGTCAGCACCTGTGCCATTTTTCTAGAATGGAAATGATCAAGTGCTAGACGCTGCCCCGCTTCTAAAACTAACCAATAGAAAAATAAAAATATGCCCCACTTATTGGTGGGTGTCTACTTTTGGGCCGATAAGGTTCGTATCCACATCAGCAGTTGGCCCCATAAATGTGCCAGCATCAGGCACTAGAACGGACTGCTCTCTTTAAACCCTTTTAATTGCTTACACTCCTAGTGGCATTGGTAGGCTGACCTTGACAGCGCAGAAGGCAGAAAAAGGAGAAGCTAAAATCATGCTATTTCACTCTCAATGCTGCATATACAGCACTTCCTGTAACTTCATTGCAACCATATAATAGATAGGAACACTAAATTACTTTTTCTATGTAGGCCAATACGAGACTCAACGAACAACAGCTGGCATCTCTATCAAGTCCAAAGGCAGTGAAGAATTTCATGGAAAGTCAAAAAGAAAATATAACAACCATTATAAAGCAGAATCTAGCTGTTGGTGACATATTCAAACGTGAAAATTTGCAGGCAATAATTCTTGTTTATGCATTCTCTTCATCCAACTTTTTCTTCTTTTTTCATTGCTGTGAGCAGTTTGTGTGTGTATCTGTGTTAAACCAGTTATTCAAGTGATGAAAATAGTTTGCGCTTTCAGTTCAATCACCATCTTTCTCTATGTTTCATTTTAGCTCCCAACATTCTTTCACTGATAACTACTGCTTTTGCTTGACAAGACAATAGCTCATCTTGATATTTTCTTGTTTCCTCAGAGTACCTTGTCAAATTCAACGTTAGCCATTCAGCTGAAATATTGAATGTAACCTTGTTAGTTAGAGAATAAAATTTACCTATTGGGATTTGATGGGTTATACCTGATTGAGGACACTATCCTGTTAGGAAAGAATGTACCTTTATATAAGTATTAGAAGTTTTATGGCACTTCCAAGTGGCGGCACCTCCTAGAAGTGCTGGAAAGTTTTTGATATAAGCAGTCTAGTTTTCTGCAATTAGGACTTACATAACGTGCCCCATTGCTGTACAGATTTTAACAGAGGAGCTGGTCAAGGAGGTCGAGAATTCGATTGCTGAATTCAAACGTCATAACCAAGAATATGAAGAGGGGCGTGTTAAAGAACAGGTAAAGCCATTTCATCTATTCTTCAAATACCAATGGTTCACATGCAAACGCACATTCACAGATCCACTTCTAATATTACTATTATTAATAAATCTATTACACTATTCAAAACTATTAGTCTTGTCAATTATTCAAAACTCATTCAACTTGTATATTGTAATGAAATATTCAGCGTCTACTGCAAGCATTATCTTGCAATTCTCAACTACTATTTATGTCTACTCTATGCCTTCTTGAATATTACTATTTACTGCAAATTTTGCTATTCATGTACAATTTCTATCAAGTGTTCACTATTCTAAACTTAATCAACTTCAACAAATTGCTATTTATGTTCTTGACATCTATTTAATAGATTGAAAAAAATGTATGACGTCTTATTTTATTGAGTATATTCAATAGACACTTGCTTAGTGACATGCAATTCGATCTGTGAAAACCATTGCTCTTACATATAATAGCAACCTTCAATATAGAAAATGTTTTTTCATGTTTCTCCATTATGTGATGTTGCTTAGGTGCAAGAGGTACTTGAAGGAGCAAAAGTGCTTCAATGGCTAAGAGAGCGTGCGGATATACAATATATAACAAAGTGAGCAACGGCAATCAGAGTTTTGTATTCTTTAATCAGTGAAGAGGACAGACTGTCTTGATAGCACTTGGGGAGAAATTGAGTGCTGAGAAACTGTCCAAGTAAATGGTGTAAAATCTTCTTCTGGTGAAAGCAGAATGTGATAGATACCGTGATTCTTTCCGGCGAAAAATTAGCTGGACGAAAGATCTGAGCTCTCCATCGCTCCCACAGTCTTGCAACAACATACTTCTTCACCTGCTTAGCACGAAAGCAAGGGTTTAATAATTTCACTCAATTTAGCTTCAGGGTAGGGAGGATATATGGATGTAAGGTGTCTTTTGACTGAAGTATTCTAATTATTTTTCCTTTCTCAGATATTTTTGTCATCGGTTTTTCTGGCAACTTTTTTAATTAGATTATCTGCAAGCTACATCCTTCCTTTTCATTTTCCGCCTTTAATTCTTCGTTGGGCTGTCCATTGTTCTCTCTCTCCGCCTTGTAACGGGGAACTTTTACACGGTAAGTCTTTTTGGTAGATCATGTTCATGTATTGATAGTTCCTCAAGCAATGCTTGCTCGAAGCCGATAAGGTTACATGGCACCTATGAGTACCAGATTGTAACAAATTGAAACATTTGGCACCAAAATTAACCTTAATAGATGCTATTAAGGAGATAAGCTTAGGTGATTATGAGAGAATCTCTAGTATTCTAGGAATTATTAATTGTAGTAAAAGGTTTTTTTCGTGACAGATACTCAAATAATAATAATAATGATGATGATAATAATAATAATAATAATAATGAAACAAGTATGGTTCTTTGTCTGTCTGCATCCCAAAAGTCTAATCTTTCAACTATCTCCTTTCTTTCGAATTTGAAAAAGTCTAATTTTTTTACAAAAGTGTGTTTACAAAGTGAGTTTGCAAAATTAGGATAGTTGAATTTTAAGTTGTGTGTTGCCATGTGTATATGTAATATAATTTTTGTAAGAATTTTGTGTACATAGAGTGAAATTGTTCTAATTTTATAGCGGATTTAACTATAACAAGTGTTTAATGAGAAGAGAATGGGCCCGCGACGAACCTAACAATGGGCCTCAGTGAGAAAAAGAGGCCCAATGGACTGAAACTGTGGAAATCAGCCCAATTAGTCAACTCCACCTTGGTCCTTTGTTGGCTCTTTGCTCTCGAAATCGTGGATTATCGTTATCTTTCCCACTTCGAGGATTTTCTTCCGGCTAAAGAACACATGGGGAGTCTAGTGGGGACGCCATGGTGGGGAATCCGAATCCGGGTACTTCCGGAGGTGGCGACGATGACATTTTTCAGGCCTAGAGTGTTGAGGAGCTTTTCAGTCTCAGCATCATCAACTTCGCCGTCGAACGGTTCTGTTAGAGTGCGGTTTGCACCCTCTCCCACCGGGAATCTCCACGTCGGCGGTGCCCGAACTGCTCTCTTCAATTACTTGTTCGCCAGGTCGAAAGGCGGCAAATTTATTCTTCGAATTGAAGACACTGACTTAGAAAGATCCACTAAGGAGTCCGAGGAGGCATTGCTTCGAGATCTTTCCTGGCTGGGTCTTGATTGGGACGAAGGTTGTTCAACCATTGTCTTTTGTTCTATAAATTTGCTTTCTATTGGTCATCTGGTGTATATTTGTTGCATTTTCCTGTATAATGTGCAGGTCCCGGCGTTGGTGGGACGTATGGTCCATACCGGCAATCTGAAAGAAATACTCTTTACAGAAAATATGCGGATAAACTGTTGCG
Organism: Nyctanthes arbor-tristis; assembly: GCA_963692815.1. NCBI lineage: Eukaryota > Viridiplantae > Streptophyta > Magnoliopsida > Lamiales > Oleaceae > Nyctanthes > Nyctanthes arbor-tristis. Next base: position 13,743 of record CAVNYN010271930.1, on the reverse strand, counting down.
ATCTAGTCATGTTTATCGCTGCTTCTGTTCAAACGAGGTCATTTAATGTGTTTTGATTCTTTGTATCCATTTCTATTCTTAAATGAATTGTCTATATTGTGAATCTAGTTTTTGAAATATGCTAATTTTTACTGAATTAGCTCATGTAGCTGAAACAGCCATCTACAGTATTTTCTGCTTCCGTTTCTTCTAGTTTTCTTTTAGTTTAATGATACCATGACGTGCCACAGGTAGATGAAGTATGCTCTTTTTCATCAGTTTTTTAATATTTGGCAATTTTTTCCCTGTAAACAATATGCCAGGAGCTGGAGAGGATGAAGGAGATTGCAAAGTTAAAACAGCTGCCCCCAGTATATACTGGCAAATGGGCTACTGCAACAGATGATGAAGTGCAAGCGGAGCTGGAAAAGGGCACCCCGCATACTTATCGATTTCGAGTTCCCAAGGAAGGCAATTTGAAAATTGACGATTTAATCCGTGGTGAGGTAAGTGAACTTCTGAAGCTTGTGAAAGCTATCGACCATTCTATTTAAAATGTAGTGCCCTTCCCGTTCATTCTTGTGGTTTGTTGTTCGGCTAAGATGTTGGTCTATTAGTACCTGGCTGGAACTAGTCAGTTTTGCATAGATTTCCCAATTGTATTATATACTCCCCTTGTCCCAAGTAGGTAGTCCATGTTGCCTTTTTGGGGTGTCCCAATTATATAGTCTCCTTTCTTTATTAATGTAATCAGTATAGAGCAAGAAGAAAAATTTGTGAATTATGTTGTTTTATTTCCTATTCATCTAGGTATCTATATTTATACAGATCACTTAGCCTATATAAGGAATATACAATCAATCCCCTAATTATATGCTTCCTAATTTAGAGGGGTTCCTATAATCTTCGTCACACTCCCCCTCAAGTTGGAGCATAGCTCTTCCGATCTATGCCCAACTTGTTACAAAGATAATCAACTCTAACTTCATTAAGTGCTTTTGTGAAGATATCTCCCAATTGTTCTCCAATTTTCACATAGCATGTAGAAATTAAGCCCCGTTGAATCTTCTCACGAACAAAGTGACAATCAATCTAAATATGTTTATTTCACTCATGAAAAACCGGATTTGATGCAATGTGGAGTGCAGCTTGGTTGTCACACCATAGCTTAGCTGGCATAGAGACCTCAAAACCCACTTCTCTGAGTAGCTGATATATCCACATGATTTCACAAACAGATTTGGCCATAGCCCTGTACTCAGATTTAGCACTTGAACGTGAAACTACATTCTATTTCTTGCTTTTCGATGAGACTAAGTTGCCATCAACAAATACAAAGTACCCTGAAGTTGATCTTCTATCTTCCTTAGACCCTGCCCAATCAGCATCTGAAAGACATTCAATCCTGGTGTGACCATGATTAGCATACAAAATCCCATGCCTAGGTGCTCCTTTTAAATAGCATAGAATTTGTTCCACTGCCTTCCAGTCATCAATGGACCACACTAACTGAGTAGGCAATATGTGGACGAGTCACAGTGAGGTAATTCAGCTTTCCAACCAATCTTTTATATCTTTCAGGGTCTTCAAATGGCTCACCATCTCTAGTAAGATGCATACCAGGAATCATTGGAGTACTACATGGCTTGGCTCCCAACTTTCCTGTTTCAAATAGCAAGTCAAGCACATACTTCCTCTGAGACAAGAATATTCCCTTCTTGCTCCTTGTCACTTTAACACCCAAGAAATAACGTAGCATTCCCAAGTCTTTGGTATGAAACTGAGTATGAAAGAAGGATTTAAGGGATGAAATCCCTGCACAGTCACTGCCTGTAATGACAATATCATCTACATACACAACTAATAGAATGATGCCACTATCAGAGTGTCTGTAGAACACAAAGTGATTAGACTTACTCTTATGCATGCCAAAAGTTTCAACAGCCTGACTGAACTTACCAAATCACGCATGAGGACTCTGTTTCAAGCCATATAAGGATTTATGGAGGCGACATACTTTCCCATACTCCCCTTGAGCAATAAAACCGGGGGGTTGCTCCATATACACTTCTTCCTGAAGATCTCCATGAAGGAAAGATTCTTAATATCCAATTGATGCAGAGGACAATGAAGTATGGCTACCATAGAAATGAATAATCTGACAGAAGCAAGCTTAGCAACAGGTGAAAAAGTATCAAAATAGTCTACTCCATATGTCTGAGCATATCCTTTAGCACAAGGCAGGCTTTCAATCTAGCTACAGAGCCATCAGGATTAACTTTCACTGCAAACACTCATTTACATCCAATAGTCTGTTTTCCTGTAGGCAAATCTTCCAGGGTCCAAGTGCCATTATCATCCAAAGCATTCATATCCTCAATCATAGCATTACGCCAACCGACATAGGCTAGAGCTTCATGAACAATTTTAGGGACAGTCACAAAATCTAGAGACGCAATAAAAGAACAAGAAGAAGATGACAAATGATTATAGGACACAAAAGAAGAGACTGGGTAGGTGCATGTACGTTTACCTTTACGAAGAGCAATGGGAAGATCATCGCTGGAAGGCGGATCTGATAACGAAGATACTGGCTCATCAGGACATGAACTGGGAGATTCTAGAGCAGGTTCAATATTAGGCTTAGGAGCTGGATTAGAGTGCTGGGGCCTGTGAGTATAAGTCTTTTGTATGGCAGGTTTGGTAGGAACTGATGAAGGAGGATGTGAAGAAGAGGTAACTGTATAGATAAGGAAATCGTCATCCTCCCCCTGAGGAATAGACTCTGTAGATGAAGAAAACGGTGTATGCTCCCAAAGGGTTACATCAGCTGACACAAGGTACCTGCTAAGACCTATGTTGCTCGGACTCGGTTGTGGGTGTCCAATTTGGACACGGATCCGAGTGTCGGATCTTTTATTTCAAAAAACTTAGGATACGGGGACACGGCTGAAAAGGATCTGAATTTTGGACACGGGTGCGGGGACAAGGAATTCTAGAATTTAAAATAATGCAAAACACTAAACGTTGTTTCATTATTGGACCATCTTTTCTTTTTTTAGTTATTGGGCCAGCTTATTACCTCAAAAAGGCCCATAAAACAAAGGCCTATAATGATGGAGTAAGGGTAAAATTGTATTTCAAACGCTTCTTCTTCTACCCTAAACCCATCCAACATTTGTTGGCATACGACTTCACACACAGGCAGATTTCACGGTGGATTGGCGACTGAAACTTCTCCGGCCACTCGTCCGTCACTAGTTCTACTTCTGCCTGAACAGATTCGGTAAGTGGTAAGCTTCCCTTTTTCTCTAAGCCCTAAGGTTTTGCAGTCATAATATTCTCTGGTCGTCTTCTGCCGTGTCCGCTTGGAATTTCAAGGATCCGGTACGGGTCCCACACCCGCATCCATGTCGTGTCGTGTCGTGTCGACACGGGTGCGTCAGCCTTCTAGCCGTGTCCGAGCAACAGAGGCTAAGACTAGGATAATAACATCTATATCCCTTTTGTACACGAGAGTATCCCAGAAATATACATTTCAAAGATTTAGGATCTAGATCTGTAACGTTGGGTTGGACATCTCTAATAAAGTAAGTACAACCAAAAATCCTGGGTTTAATGGGAAACAATGCTTTACCAGGAAAGAGAACAGAAAAAGGAATCTCACCGACAGAACGGAAGAGGGCATTTTATTGATGAGGAAACAAACATAGAAACGGCATCAGCCCAGGAATGTTTGGGAACCTGCATACGAAATTACAAAGCTCTAGCAGTTTCAAGAAGATGTCTATTCTTTCTTCCAGACACGCTGTTTTGATAAATATATTTTGGATCGACATTTTGGATCAATATATTTTTGGAAATTTTTTGATAAATACTCTTTAGCATTATCACTTCTCAATGTCTGTACTGGCACACCAAACTTAGTTCGAATTTCTGCACAAAAGGTAGAAAAATGGGAAAACAATTCAGAACGATTTTTCATAAAATATAACCATGCCGTTGGAGAATAGTCATCAACAAAAGTAACTAAATATTGAATCTCAGTTTTAGAAACCACATGACGGGGACCCCAAACATCATAATGAACTAACTCAAAAGGTGTAGTAGATCGTTTATTAACTCTAGGACTAGAACTAAGCCGATGGTGTTTAGCAAACTGACACGACTGACAACTGAAAGACGACATAGTGGAAAACTGTGGACAAAGTTTCTTGAGCATTGGAAGAGATGCATGACCCAACTTACAATGTGCTTCAAAAATGGTGGCAACTCCAGCACAAGCTATGGGCTTTGTTTCTTTTGTATCAAAGATGTAAAGACCTCCCGACTCATATCCCTTACCAATAATCCTCTTTGTCATAAGATCCTGGAATACACACTAAGCAGGAAAAATGAGACATGAGAATTCAGATTACGAGTAATTTTACTGACAGACATCAAATTAAAGGATAATTGAGATAAACTAAGGACATATGAAAATGAAAGTGAGGACGTAGGATTAATTGTTCCAGATCCAATGGCATAAGAGGTTGAACCATCAGCTAAAGTAATAGGATTGGAAGACTTTTGTTACTGAAAAGTAGAGAAAAGATTAAGATTACCTGTCATATAATCTATGGCACCAGAATCAATGACCAATTTTGAGGAGGAAACAAGACATGTTTTGGGTTTACCTGACTCGGCAACAGCAGTAATGGAATTGGATTAAGGTGATGAATGCTGAGTTAGTCGGGCATACTCCTCGGCAGATATTGTAACAGATTGTTTAGAGGTCTTAGTGGTAGATGCTACATGAGCAGACTGATTTCTTTTCAACTTTCGACAGTCAAGTTTATACTGACCTAGTAGATGACAGTAGTGACAGACCACTTCCCTTCCTCCTATCCCCGAAGGCTAATATTGTTAGAACCCAAGCTTTTATTACCTCCATTTCTGTATTGTTGTTTCCCAGGTGCAGACGTGCTACCACGACTCACAAGAGGCTGAGCAAGCTGAACTGGTGGTGAGCTTTCAATACGAAAAACCCTACTAAAGGCCCCCTGAAGAGAGGAAATCTCTGACCTTGAGAGAATCTGTGATTTAGCTGTCTAATATTCAGATGGAAGACCAGCCAAGAAACTCATAACAGCCATCTTTTCTCGCCAAGTTTGCTGTACAGTCACGTCTGTGCTGAAAGGAAGTAGCATATTTAGTTCTTCGTAGATCCTCTTGAAATCGATGAAAAACTTGGTGAGGGTCCTATCACCCTTGTCTGCCTTGTAAAAAGCTTTACACACATCATAGATACGAGAGATATTCTTCTTCCCACAGTACAAAAAATCTAAGTGCTGCATCAAATCTTTAACAATTCGACGGTGAGTCACCATACTAACTACCTCACTATTAATGGAATTGCGTATTTGGAGAAACAAATGAGCATCCTTGCTTACCCAGGACAGTCTAGTGTTATCCTCTTTGGGAGGATCATCCGTCAAATGTCCGTCCATGGAAATACTCAGCAAATATAATTCAATAGTTTGTCTCCAATTAAGATAATTTGTACCGTCAAATTTGTGATCCATGATTTTTGACATAACAGGAACCACATCTGTGACAGTCACAGTCTTCGTTTCAGACATGTTTTATCAAAAGAACAATCCACACAAATCAAAATTCAAAGAATCGCAAAACCAATATTTTACCGAACGGAAGAATGTCACTAGCAAAAATTCAAAATAGCTTTAAATGGCCTGGGTCGTGTCAGAAACAGACCGGACAGGTTACTGCGACCCTAGCGCAAGATGGCCGGGCAACGGTGGCCGGCTCATGCTCCCTCACGCGCCAGCGGACAAAACTGTTGTAGTTGTCGTCGACGGCGTGTGTGGCTCACACGCGTGGCTACTGACGACGAAACTTCTGCGGACGACAGATCGGTGGTAGGCGCTCCTCGTCTGAGTGGCGATGTCAACTGGAGATGCTCCGGTGCTGGTGAACACTATTCCGGCAGCCCCCTCTCTCTCACCCAAACACTCAGAATTTTAGACCTACAAATTTTTTAGTTGGCTCTGATACCATGTAATCAGTAGATCGGAAGAGCAAAATTTGTGAATTATGTTGTTGTATTTCCTATTCATCTAGGTATCTATATTTATACACATCACTTAGCCTATATAAGGGAACTATACAATAGAAAGGAATATACAATCAATCCCCTAATTATATGCTTCCTAATTTAGAGGGATTCCTATAATCTTCGTCACAATTAAAAAGTCTAAAATTGCATTATTTTACTAATTTTCCCTCATTTAATACTTAGTTAAAACTATGAATTTTAAACTTTGCTCATTAAATAAGGGTACATTAGGAACATGGATTGCAAAATATATATTTCCAATACATTTTTTAATCCACGTGAAGTAATAAAATGGACTATATAATTGGGACGGAGGGAGTAATACTTTTCACTACTACATTATTTGATGAACCCATGTGACCACAAACTAAAGAAACCACATAAAGTGTGATGTAGACTTGAGAAAACCTATTAACATTAATGGCATAAAAATCAATTACTCCCTCCTTCTCAATTATATAGGCTTGTTTTCCTTTTTTGGTTGTCCCAAATATATAGGCTTGTTTCTAATTTGAGGAGTTATTATTTATCCTTTGACCAAAGTAACCTTATTTAATATGCTTAGTGATAAATGATAATCATTACTTTAATTAAATAAGGGGATAGAATTTGCTTTTCCAATAACTTCTCTTGATCTTTGTGAAAAAGTAAACAAACCTATGTAATTGGAACGGAGGGAGTACATAGTTATCTCATTATGCAGTTCTCTTATATGGTCCAACACCGCCAAGCTCCAAGTAATAAGTTTGGAGAAGTGAACCCTGAGTGTGAGTTTAAAAGCTAATCTGTATTGGCACCTGATATTAAAACTCCATAGGCCAACGGCATTGCATTCACATGCATGAGTCTTTTAATATATACGAATGATTTACTTGCATTTTTTATTATATGAGGAAAGTAATTGTGCATTTAGATGTTGAAGAAAGATTAAAAATACAAGAAAAAATTTATATATGTTATGTATAAATTTTATAATGTTAATGAGCAGAAAAATACGTATTCAGACTTGACTGAAGTGATGAGCGTTTTCAAGTCTTTGTTCTAAGTGGATTGCAAAGGCTTGGCACGGAGATATACTTGTTGAACACCAGTGCAGGAAACAACACAGGCTCTATTTCTTGTCAATCTTAAATTCCAAGTTTAATACGTACCTGTGCCAAACTTGTTTCACTAGTACACACTGAGCAAATAAGAAATCACAAAAGTATTCAAGAAGTATTTGCAGTTGAAAAGTGTATTTGCAAAGTTGGGAGATTGTTTACTAAATTTGATTACATTGATATAAAACTTCTTGGTCTTATGCGTGTCAGGCATGTGTATCGGCTGTTGCACATGCATCAGGGAGTGTGCTATTCCTGATTGTGCCAATATTTGTGTGGTCATGGATGTGCTTGTTTTGTCGTGGGTGGGAGAATTCTTTGTTTTATTATGTGTGGAGAGTTTCAGTGGGAACCCCATTTGTATAGATAAGTATTTCATGAATTTATAGCAACAATCACTCCGTTTGAGAACTCTTAATTCTTATAAGCTAATGTTGTAAGATGATATGTTTCTCTCTCTTAGAGCATGATTAATGTGTGGGGAAAAACCTAAATTTTGGGTTTTTCCCCCCTTTGTTTAATGCATGCAAATAATGTACAGGTGTAAAATGCCCTTTTTTTTGTGTTGGGGGGGGGGGGTAAATGAGGGGCCAAACATTTAGGTTTTTTCCTCATTGAGTTTGTCCCGGTTTTCCCCTACACATTATTTGAAAATAGGTTTTTACCCCTAGTTTTTCCCCTGGCTTTCCCCCCAACATCAATCTTGCTCTTATTGGCTCAAATAGTTTCGTTAACGTCAACATCACATCATTTCCTGAAATGAGAAATTGATTGGTCCCACTTGAATGGAATCTTTTCAAATGAAAAGATGATTGACTCAATAAAATGCTTCCTTGTGGCATCTTGTACGTATCTTACAAAATTTTCTTATAAGACAAGTTGCTGAAGACATTGGATTTTTCCTATTCATTTGTTTTGCTCTTATGAACTATTGCAGATTTATTGGAAGACCCAAACTAGTTAACAACCATAAGAGCCATTTTAGTTTTGTTTTATCACTCTCCCATCTATTACATTACTATGCTCGTTTTACGAAAATTTTGTCCTTTAGCAGCGGAGTATAGCAGGTCCAATAAATTGCTCTGTAGAGCTGTCCATTAACCTATACGGTTTTATCGAATATTTTCCAGCACTTGATTTTATCCAACTTGCTGTAATGCATTGTATCATCAGCAGATTGGTCTCCCTTGATACTGATTCGATTTAAATGCCAAAAACAATTAATCTTTTTTCCCCCAAACAAAGCTCTTTTATAATTCCACTGTTTTCACTACTCACTCGAGTCCCATTGCATATATCATGTTGGCTTTATTCTAAAATTGTTAGTTTCAAAAGTTTTACCTAAGTTGTAGCACCCATTTAGCATCAACAACTAAAAATATATTGTAGCAAGACCTAAAGTTTCCAACGAGCCCCTTTTCTCTGTTTCTTTCTTCTCCTTTTTTAGACATGGGCGTTGATTGAATGAAGATCTCTCTGCTTAACTGTATGCCTGATCTTGTGGCAATGTATGACATCATGCCTTGCTTATCAGCTACTAATTTTGTCTGATGCTGTTGTGAAGGTAAGTTGGAACTTGGATACGCTTGGAGATTTTGTGATTATGAGAAGTAATGGGCAACCTGTTTACAATTTTTGTGTAACTGTTGATGATGCTACCATGGCTATCTCGCATATTATAAGGTAAGCCAATCATTCTGTTATAAAATCCGTTTTTCTTTTATTTATTTTACTTTTGACGGACTGTTATTTAACTTATATTGGTACTTCAGAGCAGAAGAACATCTGCCAAATACACTGAGGCAAGCTTTGATATATAAAGTAATCTTGCTTTTCTCAGTTTTTCTTACATTGAAACTTGAAAAATCCCCTTCTTTAGTTACGTATTTATATTTTGCAAGTAATTTCTGTTGGCCATGTGGATAAGCTAATGGAAAATTATATTTCTTACTCCAAACCAGGCTCTGGGATTTCAAATGCCTTGTTTTGCACATGTGTCTTTGATTCTTGCACCTGATAGGAGTAAACTCTCAAAAAGGCATGGAGCAACTTCAGTGGGTCAGGTAGTTAATCACACTATTTGATCTATTTTCCCTTTAAAATAGTTTTTGGTTTCAACCTTTTTAAGAAGTATAATATGAATTTTTTCAGAACAGGAAGACATGTGGCTATGTTAGTACAATCACTTTAATGTTCAATTTCCTCTAGGTCACTACTCTACCTTAACGAGAACTAATATACTTTCAATGTTAATGCCATTTGATAGTTCAGGGAGATGGGATTTTTGCCTCAGGCAATGGTGAACTATCTTGCATTGTTGGGATGGGGCGACGGCACTGAGAATGAGTTTTTTACACTCGACCAACTTGGTTAGTTTACAAAATCTAATTGTTACATATGTAATGCACATTGCAGCTCAAAGTGATAATTTTTTATATTGCCAACCATATAATGACTTCAATTCCCTCATGATCTTCAGTTGAAAAATTCACAATTGAGCGAGTTAACAAAGGTGGAGCTATTTTTGATTCTGCAAAGTTAAGGTAATTATGACTTTCCAGAGCATCCATAATGGATATGCTAATTTCAGCTGGCCACACATAAGCAATAGAGTGAATTTTAATGAGCATTAAGTTACATATGTACAAGTTCATTTTAACAATTACTTGTCCATCACATTGGATGTGTTAAATATGTGTTAACTTAAATTCACTAAAATCCAAGTAGGCCCCATTTTTGCAATAGTTATTGGTCAACTATTATTATAAAATAAATAAACAACAAAGCTAACAATGGGCTAAAAAAGATTCTTTTAACAAAGCCACTAATGCATCCATTGGAGCATTAGTTTTGACATTTAACTAACACATATCTCTAACACCTCCAACGTGGATGCTCTTAGAGGCTATGCAATTAAAAATTCTTTACTCCACACTGAAAGGATATAACTACAGCCACTTTTGATGAGTTGATGGAATATTTAGTTGGCTGCCTTTCTCTACTGTCATGTCATTTTTGTTTTCTATATCTTTGTGCTTGCAAAGCATTTTGCTCAACTTATTGTTGAAGTTCCTCCTTGATCACCTTTTTGGAACTTTAAGGTGGATGAATGGTCAACATCTGAGATCACTTCCATCAAAAGACCTAACCAAGCTTATTGGTGATCGATGGAAGAGCACTGGGATCCTTACAGAATTGGAGGGGAACTTCGTAGAAGTAAGAGTTTTCTCTTTGATCTTTTTCTGATCTTTTTTGTAATTTATATTTTTGGTATTTGGTACATGGCGGTTCTGTTGGTTTATTTTTCACTTTAGGAATGAGATACTAGTGGTCGTGCTTGAGTTTTCTGTGTCAAATAACAAGAGTTGTTTAGGAAATATGTCAAAGAACCTATTTGTTCCTTGCAGGAATTCTCATTATATAGATGTCTGCCCTAGTGCTATACAAGGAAATAATAAATCAAAGGGATTTCCTAATAAACAATGTATAATCCCTGAGAATTGGGATCTAAATATGTTATACAATCTCTACAAATAATATTAATAAATAAATTAAATTTAAAATATGACAATTTGAAATCTTGCGTTAACTTTCTGTTTATTCAATATATTGTTTTAAGCCAAACATTATGGTATGCTGTCCTCTTCTTGAGATGTTTACTGCTCAAAGGCTTATTACTTCACGCTGATCATTTGAAGCTCTCATGTAATCATTTGATTTTATTATTCGCATTGGTTGGTGAGCCTTACAGGTTGCTGCTAGTATTCTTTACATTTGAATTAATATGTACAGGAGGCCGTTCAGCTGCTAAAGGATGGAATTGACTTGATAACAGATGCAGACACGGCTCTTTCAAACTTGCTATCCTATCCTTTATATACAACATTAGCAAGGTAATTTTGAACTCATAAAATTTCTACTTGCATGATATTGTGGACAAGAAAAACATACAATTACTTTGTTCCTTGTCCATCTTCATTGTAGATTGTTCTAGTGCATAAAAATTTATGTTCTGCGGTTGTCTTTAAGACCCGGCTATTTGTTTTTATTACTCATATGAAAGATTCTGAGATAATATCATACATATATTTAGACCTAAATCTAGCATCACCTATTTGAATTTTTAAAACCTTTTTCTTAGAATGAATGCCAAATGTTATATTCAACGATTTGGAAAGGCATCTGTTGTTTATGATGAAGTCATTTATCACAAATAGCACTTTTGGCAAAGTTGCCTAGGACAGTATGGGGACTTCCCAGTCTGCTTACCCAATCTGCTTACCCAATTAGATGAGGACTTCCCGCTAAATCAAACCGTGCAACAATGGAGAACCTGCTGGTAGTTCATCCTTATAAGGTGCTTTTTTGAAATGCCCATGTCTGATATAATGAGTCCCTTTTATTGGTCCCAAGGCCTTCATATATATATGATTATTTACAGCCCATGGGTTTCCAATTCGTGTCAGAATTATGTCTAAAATATCAATGTTTCTGCCATTGCAGAACCGATTTTATGGGTCTCACTGCAGCAAGCGTTGATTCAGAAACTTCCCTACCGTCACTTGCTCTAGCTAGAAGCTCACGTTCTAAAATCCTGCTTCTCAGCCTCTCTTGTGCAGGCATCACCCTTTTTTTTCCCTACTCCACCCCCAGTTGTGCCCTAGAACATTAAAAAGAAAACGACAAAACCTAATAGGAACTGAAGTATACTAGTAAAAATGTATCTAATTAGACAAAAGGATACTTGCACTCTTCAGTTTTAACAGAAACTTGTGAAAATGTTTTCAAGCTCCTTTTACATACATTTCATCTGATTCTCATTGAATGCCTCCATTATGGTGGTATTGTGGCCATTTTATTGAGGCATACTGCTCCATTAAATGCGATGGCAGTTGCAAGGTTGTATTACCAATAGCTGGTGATTCTCACTGATGTGATTGCCGTTATTGATATTTGATTGCAGCCCTGAAGGTAAGACTCTGCTAGAAGATCAGCTTTCTGAGATTGCTGCCAACTTGCTGGCTGCTTATGACTCTGGTGAGCTCATTTCTGCACTTGAAGAAGGCCATACTGGTTGGCAGAAGTGGGTCAAGAGCTTTGGTAAATCACTTAAACGGAAGGTACTGGTGAAGATAATAGATACTTCTTTTTCCCATACAACGAAAGCTAAAATGCTCTGGAGCTTCAAAGACTGCTTTTAAAGCATTTGCTCTGCATGGGGATGGTTTATAGTGTTCATAGCTACTATTCTTACTACAGTATGTTTACTTGACCATAGTTCAAATACCAGTTTTAATTGTTCTACTGTCATTCCAGGGAAAATCTCTCTTCATGCCTCTTCGAGTGCTGCTGACAGGAAAGCTCCATGGGCCTGATATGGGAGCTGGAATCCTTCTGCTCTATCAAGCTGGAAGCTCAGGCATCGTAGCACCCCAAGCTGGGTTTGTTACATTAGATGAGAGGTTTAAAATGCTCAGAAAAGTTGAATGGCAATCCTTCAACAAGGATAGTCCTATTGTGGATTCGACCATGGCAACGTCCTGTTGAAGATGAAAATACCCCATTAATTTTGCTCCCTCTTATTTTTTATTTTTCCCCCCTTTGTTTAAGATTGGAATGTGAATGACATATACGATTATTTTTTTATGGAAGCAGCTGGACCAACACCCTTGACTCATAAAGATTTGCTATGGGTTGAAACGCAAGGTCTGTACCTATGTAAATGATAAATAACAGTTTCGAATTTTTGAGTGCAGGAAATGTGGAAGTTTCAGAATAGATAAATAACAAATGATGAATTAATAAATTTAGAGAAGGCAGATAGTTTAATTTTCACGGTTCATTAATTCATATGATTGTCTGATTTTGTTATTTGGTAATTCCTGAAATTAAATTTGAGCAAGTGGAATACTCAGGCATGTGGAATACTCAGGCATGTTTATTTCTCTCCCACTTTGACATGGATGCACAGTGTCTTCTCTTGGTGAATCATACCCTGTCTTTTATGGAAAAATAGAATGAAATGTTCGTCATTGCCCGTATAACTAAAATTTTTGATTGCTTTCGGTCACTATGAGGATTCATTCTGAGCTTTACTGATTGGCAGTTTTTTTATTCTATGCTATAATGAAGTTGAAGGTCAACGAGATTTCTCATGTAATGTAAATGTGGTAGAAGTTTCTTGATGTTGTTGATATCAGACTTTAACATGTAATGTAAATGGGAGACACCTTGGAATCTTTCTATAATGTGCAGACAGTAGAGCTTTGCAGGCTATCAACTTGGCCAAATGTAGGTGTGATTAGAGTATTTGTGTGGAAGCTGAATATCTTACTTGAAGATGGGGAGCCTCTTTTGTCCAATAGGAGTGGTGAGAAGGGTCTTCTTGTCTCTGTTACAACTATGAATGCTTTTTATTGAGGTAAATTCCATGACTGAATTTATCTTCTAAGAACGTAGTTGCCTTTGAATAGTAAGTTACAGAAATGATATCTATAACTAATTTTGCTGCTGTTGGCTTAACAGTGAGAGGCGGAACATGAAAGTTCG
>CAVNYN010271926.1:0-25689 GCA_963692815.1 Nyctanthes arbor-tristis | reverse complement strand
ACACATAATATAATTTTATCATAATTTTTATATGACTAAATTTTATTTTCTTGAAATCTATGATCTAACTCGAAAATATTTGTGACTTTCTTTTTAATCTTTGTTTCTATATCATTATGTTGCAACGACTAGGTTGTAGAGGATGAAAAAAATTATTTTATTAGTATTTTTCTCTATAAATGCGAAGCTTTCAAAATATCGACTGAATTCATGTTGTTATTTCATTTGATTTAATTATTATATTGTGACTATTTATTGTTTTTTGCAATTTATGTAATGAATTTTTTTATATAAAATATTAAAAATTTATCTCACCGTGCAACGTACTGTTTGAATACTAATTTATCGATATTTTATTTTGATGAAGATAATAATAAATTTTAGAGAAAATTTTGTGAATAAAGAGATATGAAATCCACAAGAAGAAAATGAACTGCATAAAATAATTACTCTCTCCATTCTGATTATCTGATCTTATTAAAAGGCACTTTTATAGGGTATCGCACATATATGGTCTCCATTTATATTAAAAGTCTAAGATCCCTTGCATTTTTTTAAAAATATATCCCTATTTAATATTTCAATTATAACTATCAATTTTAAATTTTGCTCATAAAAAGGGTATGTCAGGATGATACTTTCTCATGAATATGAAAATTTTTATCTGAACAGGTGTCCAATGAATATAGGTATGTATATGCCGGATACGTATTATTAGAATGTTAACTAATAATATGAAATAAGTTAGATGGTTTGAAAGTGAAATATAGTAAATCATTAATCAAGTATATAAGAGGGTAACAATTAATATAGTATCAAAAGTATATATTTATTGTTTTTGTTATGTAAATCTGATAACACATCTTTGTCTAATATTTTATAGGACGGGTCAAAATAGGTTGGGTCATGGGGCGGGGTGGAACGCCACCATGACCCACGAAAGGACTTATGAATTTTTCTCTCTTTTAATTAATGTTATGTGCAACACATTTTTAATTGATGAACGTAGAATAGATCAAAACCTTTATTTAGAATTTTAAAGTTCTCAATATTAACTAATATAATAATATGATTCTTTCAATTCAATAGAAAAATCCTTTCAAAAAATAATATAATAACAAATAAAAATAAATTGCCACAATTTTAGACGTGTGCTCTTCCGATCTCGTATCTAATCATTTCTACACATTTTTAGAATTAAATTTATTAAAAAAAAAGAAAATGCTTGCTGGGTCACAGGTCTATGGGGCGGATCCAGCCTAACTCACACCCACCCTAGGCCCCATGTAGCGTAGGCAATATTGTCTCATACCCGTCTTTTTGCTCTCGTTAGGCATGGCGTGTCAATTATTTTAGGGGCAGGTCCCTACAAGTTTATGGGTTGATGTTTCAAGTTATCATCCCTAATTGCTTGACTGCTAATTATTATAACTTTATATAGGTTGGACTGTGAATTTGCACAACGTGTTTGGAGGATACCAAAATTATAAACTCAAGTATTTTATTATAAATATCTCATAGTGAATTGTAATTCGCATATCAATTCGTAATTTTATACAATACAACTAGTATATTATATTTTATTTATGACATGATGTCTATACTCATACATTAATTTTAATATAAACGTATATTATAACTCTGTCAGTGCAATGTACGGGTGAAAAATCTAGTTGTCGATCTAATATCCTTATTTGTCTTAGTAATAGGCACAAATATTGTGTAGCATGAAACTTCAATATCAATCTAATTAAGTTATAACTAATGCACATTGAGAATGGATGCCTAATGGGAATCAAGAATCTAATGATATTAATCAAAGCCAAAGTGGCTAATAATGATAGGATCATTATAGTAAACTGATATTAGGCAAAGCCCAAGAATGCTAAGGAGGGATGTGAAAATGTTATTTCTATGAAAGTGTTTTTAAACTTTTTACAATCGGTGCTCTACCCAAGTAAGCATTTCGAGACGTAGAATTAAACAATATCCACGAAGTAAATATAATTAGCTTTATTTTTTTTTTTTACTTTCAGTAAATATTGCAGGTATAGGTATGGGAAAGTTCAATGTATGACTATGTTGGAGTTGCAGGGATCTCGGACATGGGATGTGGGAGGTTGTGATTCGGGTGCACGAACTGCAAATACTTCCAGTGGGTAGATGAGTAGCCAAGTGACCACACTCTCTATGACTGAGGTAAGTCTAATAGCATTGGGGCGAGCAAAAGTAAGGAAGTTGTCCAAGCCGATAGGGATGACCTATCTAATCTCATTGAAAGGTGTGCTGTAATATCGAAGAAAAAGGAAGTTGAGATATCTCTTGAAGTTGTCAGGGTGAAGTTCCAGCCAAGTTCTAAATGAGAAATGAAGTGTCATTTGAACTTTTAAGGTGTAAAACTATTGTATGTAGTAAACTCGTGCCGTGTAGAACTTCTTATGTCATTGTAAAAGTTGAGTTGTATCTAGTATCTGACTCGTACTGTGTAGAACTTATTATGTCATTTGAACTTTTAAGGTCTAACAGTATCGTATGTAGTAAACTCGTACTTTGTAGAATTTATTATGTCATCTTATGGCGAAGGTATGATTATTTTTCTTTTGTATAATCGTGTGGCCAAAGTTCGATATTTTGGTTATGTTATTTCATCATGTGGCCAAAGTACCATTTTGCAAGGTATAGGATGGGAGCTGAGTGTTTATTGACATGCCTAAGTATATTGAATTTTGGACAGAGTCTCCCCTGAAATTCTGTATTATCCCCTTCCATAGTTAACTCTAGTAAATTTTTTCAATAGCAACCACAATCTAAAAACCAAATCTAAATAAAATTTCGGCAGAATCTCCCCTGAATATCTATATTATCCTCTTGCCTAATCAAGTGCAATACATTTTTTTCATAAGTCAACAGCAGCCACAACGTAAAACACCAAACATCCATATTATTTGTACAATACATAAACAGCACATACAACCACCACATGTCTTTCTGACCCTCCTTGTTGCATACAAACATTTTCCAGCAAAACTCTTTCTGTAAATTCCTTTTGCAATTCCCTACCCTAACATTTGTAAAATGAGTATCCATCGTCTGCTGATCAAAATTGCTGGCCCACATGAGGCATAGCACTTATAGTCACGTCTGGAACATATAGCGCATTTTCTTTCTCTGAATTCATTTCTGCATATGAAATTTAGCAATAATTGCTTATGCAACCGGAAAGTAAATCAGTTTAACTTCTCAGTGGCAGTTCTGTCTATCTTTTTCATTACTCGGGATCTCCACTATCTACTCTTGTGGCTCTATTACTAACTGTGAAGTCAACACTGTTTACTTTCTCTACCTCGTCACCTGCCAGTAATAAAAGATTGACATTCATACACAATGAAAAGTTACATTATTTATCGGTTGACTAATTATAAATATTAGTTACAAATTATATGTAAATAAAATTTAAGCTTATATGAACTTGAACTTCAAAAAAAGAAAAAAGATTAAATGAGTTTGATAATGAACTAGCTAGTCACATTACGTGTATAACAAGATGCAAAAACAAAAAATAAAAAATAACCTAAAACAAAATGAGGTAGAGCAAGAAATCAAAAATTTCTATTTCTTTTCTATTTCACATTCTTCAAATTTGATCAGTAACATCATATGTGAGTAAGCTTACCATACGAGTTACTATCTTGAGTATTTACATTTCTAGGTCAACAAATGATTTGTATAAGGTTTTGATGCTTTATGGATTTTGTTCAGACAGGAAATATGATTTCAAATTGAGTGGTTTAGTTGGGGGATTATTTATGCGCAAGGTATTGAATCTAAAATACTTTGTGGTTATATTTTGTGATCAGCCCATTTAAAATAACTAGTACTACCAATTATAGCAGTGTATGCATAATAATATATGGATGTAGATCAAGCAACAATGTGCCCTGTTGTTTTCTTTCCCTGCTAAATCAAGTGCCATAAAAGCATTAGAGCAATTAGTTACGAATGTATTGCCCACTTACTAGGACATAGACATCTTTCCCCTCTGGCAAGCGTGCTTTTTAAGTTGATTCTGGTGATCCAAGATTTCTTGACTTTTGACTTTCCAAATTTTCAGATTAACAAATAATAAGAATTCATAGTGCAAAGCAAGCACATACAATATCACAAATACCATAAATGTATATAGGAAAAGAAAATAAAAGCAGAAGAATCCAAGCAGTTTTTGAACCGTACAAATAATATAAACGAGCATGAGCATTTACAGAAGATAATGAGGCAATATTCACACAAAATAGAAGCGTATTTCAAAACCAAATCTAACAAACAGATGAGCAACACTATTAGCATTTAGGCGAATCCACTTATATACGGTGAGGGAATACATTTGTATTAAACGATGAATCTTTTGGATGACCACTCCTTCATCACCTCTAGCAGTAGGATTACAAATTGCATCAGCCACCAGTGAGGAGTCTTTCTCAATAGCAGAAATAGAGAGGCCTTCTTCTATAGCAAACTGTAGGCCAACAAGAGCCGCTATACATTCACCAATAAAATGACTCAAATTTCCATTGTAAACTCAAGTAAGCCCTATATTGTGAACCACCACTCCAATAGCAAAATACGAGGCGCATTCTTTAGCTGATACATTGACATTCATTTTCAACAAACCAGAGGCTGGCTTCACCCATTTAAATTTGCATTAAGAGGTGTACTTATCTTCAGAAGGTGGAGCTACAATAAGATCAACAGTCCCCTGGAATTCTGCAAGAAAAGCCGTTGTACTGATGATGAGTTGTTGAGGATGAGACTTCTTTTGCTCAAACAACCATAAATTCTTTTCCTTCCCGCATTTCCATAAGAGAACCAGGAACAAATCAAATTCCTCACTGTTGAACTTCTTTCTTGCTACCAGAATGATTTCATCCACTGCAGAGCCTAACTTGTTTGCAATAAAAGAACTAAAAATGTTGTCTTCCCCATATATACATCACCTCATCATAGAAAATCAGAGCATGCTCAGCTGATTCACTAGCTACTCCGCATCGATCATAAAAGGGAGAATCTATGACTTTGCAATGCTATAGATTTAACTTTATTGGAAGAATATCACTCATAATGCGCCATGTATAGACTCACTTTTGCTGGTAGCTTAGCTTTCCACAAGTGTTTCCACCACTGATTCAAGTGATTACTATATGCTTGGGGGTCTCGTTCTAAATTAATAGCCAAATGATATCCAGATTGACCATATATTTGCCCGAATGGTCAAAATACCAAATAGGAGTTGGGGCAACCTCCAAGAAGTTGGCCAATAGCTTCTTGACCAGGAATAAGAAAATTTGTCTAACAATGTCCCAATTCCAAGAACCATCTGGTAATAGAAGATCATGAACGGTTAGGAGAAAATTACCATTTGAGGGAGTTATAGGCATGAAAAAATAGGGACGAGAGACCCAAAGGGATGAAAAAGGTGATACATTGACCATTCCCGATCCTCCAACTGATTCTTTTTTGCAACAGCTTACTTCCCTATATAAAATTTTCCAAAGATATGAGCTGCCCCCTTTTACTTCAGCGTGCATGAAAGGGCAATAAGGATAATATTTATACTGCAGAATCTGGCTAACCACTATCTCTGGATTAGTGAAAATTCGCCAAGCCTGCTTGGCCACTAATGCTTGATTAAAATGAGGTAACTAGCGGAAGCCCATCACCCCAAACAATTTTGATCGACACATTTGCTTTCAGTTTATCCAATGCATTTTATGTTTCTTTTCATGATTTCAAAACCAAAACGACGCTTTTAGCTTCAAGAGCTTATCACAAATGCGTTGCGGTATTCTAAAGACATTCATTGCAAAATTGGGAATAGATTGAATCACTGCTTTTAGAAACACTTTTCGTCTACCCACTGAGAATAACTTACTTTTCCATGATTATAATTTATTCCAAACCGGTTCATGTAGGACATCAAAAACTAATTTCTTGCAATTTCCAATGACAGAAGGTAGATCATGATACTTGCTGTGAGAATGGATCTAATCCATACCAAAAAACTCCATAAAAGATTTCTGAACATCCCTCTTTGTGTTGGGAATGAATGTGAGTGCCGATTTTTCGAGATTTACCTTATCTCCTGAAGCGATTTGATAGCAATGTAGCATATATTTAACATTTAAGCATTCTTCCAAAGTGACTTTACAAAATACCAAGCTGTCATCTGCAAAAAATAGGTGAGAGACCCGAGGACCTGCTCTTGAACAATGAAACCCAGCAATCTATTTATTAAACTCAATTAGCAAAATAAGATGAGATAAACCTTCAACAGAAATAATAAATAGATAAAGAAAGTGGGGATATCCCTATCTCAATCCCTTAGTAGGGGATAAAAAACTTGTAGGCACCCCATTAATCAAAAAAGAAAAAGATATATTGGAAAGACATCCCTGAATAAGACGAATCCAATATGTAGATAAGCCTGGATGAGTTAGCATATAGAATAGAAAATACCACTCTACAAGATCATAAGCCTTCATCATATCAAGCTTAAGAGCAACAAATCCAACCTTCCCTAAAGTTTTACTTCTCAGAGAATGCGTAGGTTCAAAAGCAGTAATAATAATGAGTCGGCCATGAACAAAAGCACTTTGGAAAGGAAAAATAACATCATTAAGCACCAATTCATCCTGTTTGCAATTGTTTTGGAGATGGTTTTATACATAACATTACAAGGCTAATAGGATGAAATTCAATAATAGATTTACGATTTTTAAACTTTGGAATAAAACCAAGATTTGAGTAATTAACTTTACTTAGAGATCCTTCGCCATAAAGATATTTTAGGCAAAAATTGACCACCTCTGGTCCAACAACATCCCAATTCTGCTGATAGAAACCCGTGTGGAATCCATCAGACCCTGGAGCTTTAAAAGGTCCCATGTTAAACAAGAGCAGTTTTAATCTCATCCTCAGTGAAAAGGCTCTTCCAGCAAGCTTTTAGATTCTTCTGAGAGAAAAGGGCCTCTAATCTCTATTGCCTAATAGAATTCTTCCAAATTTGGAGTTGAAGAGCTAAATAGATTAGAAAAAAAAGTCATTAACAATTTGACCTATTTCTTCCACTGACTCCTTTCAAATTCCATCATGATCAAACAGTCCTCGAATTTGATTTTCTTCCACTGGATCATAACTTTTCCATGAAAATATGAGGTATTGCGATCCCCTATTTTAAGCCTATATAATCTAGCGTGTTGAGCCTAATAGTACTCTTCCAATTCGTACAACTGTGACAGTTCCTTCTCAAGATCTAGAACTTGTTGCTTATTTTGTATTTCTCCATTCTAGAGTAAAGTTCCTCTAACCTTTGCTTGCATTCTTTAATCATTCTTGGGATATCGTGTAACATCCCACAAAAATTTAACAAGAAATATGATAGTTATTTTGAGAATAAAGAAACACATTTCTTACTTCAATCATACGAATACAAGGTTAGTACTCAATTGAATGTCCAAAAGTAGAATGTAACGACATGATTATATCGAATTGCAAGGAGATGAGATTATCACTCAAATTGAATTGAAATATGACGATGTGATTATATTTGAATTGTTACAAGATTGTCAAGAATTAGAATATAACAATGAGATTGCATTGAATTCCAAGATTGTTACTCAAATGAATGTTAAGAATTAGAACATGATCATTGGTAACATGATTGATATTAGGGCAATGAACTGGAATTAGAAAGTACTGTTGACATTGTATTGATAATGATTGACAATATATTGACAATGATAAACCAACCACGCTATTGATAATGTAATAGTTATATTGTATAACCACATAAGTTTACTATTGATAATGTAACGCTATTTTGAGAATGATCAAATAACCGTATAAAATGTCACAAGAATTCTTGAATTGTATTAAAAAATTTAAAAGATTATTACTCAAGTGACGATAGAGAAAGAATATAGTCCTTAATTGACATAAACTAAAGTACGGTAACTTAATTGAAAAATAATGCAAAGGAGAAGGACTTCTCAGACAATTTCCCGCCAAGTGTACGGTATCTATCACGCTACGTGTCAAAATTTGGTTGGTGGAACTCAAAATTTATTAAAAACAACTAAATTTCAACTATTATAAAAAGGGCCTTTGGGTTCTCAAGTTCCCAAACCATCCCCTTTCTCCCTCAAAACCCCAAAATTCGTCCAATATAGCCAACGGAAGGAGAAAACCAATAAAAACCCACCAAAACCCCTATTTGTCTTTTGAAAAGGGTCTCTTACCATATATAGAAAGATTATAACTTGAAAAATAATTTTAATTGAGGAATATCAAGGCTTTAAGGATACTTTTTCATGTGAATTATTCGAAGAATATTTGAGTTGAGTAACTAATACTTTGATTCTCTTTTTTCATTATGATGTTTTGATACGATAAGCATGGCTTTAATTGAAGTATTCCATGAAACAAACATGGATTTGATACATTGAAAAGAAAGAACGATTTATTGCATTTGAATCACTAGTTACTCTACCCGTCTTGTATTGAATTACTTTGAAATGTTTCCTACACTATGACCGATTCAATGATCCCGAGATAGGAAAGATTAGTGTGGCGTTTGCTTTGAATTGAAACTTCGGTAAGGGCCAACCGTGGTTAATTGTGGATCCACTTAATTGTATATAGCCACGATTGAATTGATATAATTCTTGCACGCACTACGGGTAGTAGTTTAATTGGTTATAGGGCCCTCTTGTGTATTGAAAAGCTTTGTGCATTGAATGGTTTTCTTGAAAATAATATTTTAAATAAAAGGTGAATCAAAGGATTTTGTTATTCACTAAGTACTCCGTACTCACTCTTCTTTTACTACAGTTTTTGTAGATGATTGAAGCTATGACATTTGAAAAGCAAGGCAGTCAGGCGTTGGAAGATATCATCTTCAAGAAATTTTATATGCATTGAGCTCCTCGGTTTCCAGATGTTTAGTATAGTACTCTTGAAAGCGTCCCTATGATATGATTTGCAAGTTAGAATTTTTCCCAACAGTGACATTTCACTTCTTCAAAGTGGTTTCTGATCATTGCTTCATCCACTTTCAGCACAACTTCATCTTCATAGGTTAAAGAGAAGGAGTTCCACAAGTTATTGATTGACTCCATTTCTGCCGAATTGCTGAGAACTGCTGCAGTCAAGTTCTAGCTAAGCTAGAAGAAAGACGGTCTCTCTAGATGATGATGATGATGATGATGATGATGATGATGATGATGATGATGAGAGAGAGAGAGTTGTAAATATTGTTTACAAAGAAATTATTTCGTAATTTGGATTAAACTATTTCATTTTTAGCTGTTATGTTTATTTTTTTAATATGCTTTCAAAACGAGTTGTTATTAAGTCACTTATTTTGTATATAATAAATATGATTTTAACTAACGTATCATAGTTTATAAAATTCTCAGCACGGTATAATTACATAGAAATTTAAAATGTTTGATTCTCTAAGGTTGCTTAAGGGCATTTCATATTAAGTCAAATATAGTAACTATTAATTCGCAACAAAATAATCGAAACATTGCAATTCAATGTGGCTTATCATACATTACTTAATAGTGCGTATTAGTGTTAAAATATAAACTGATTTGGTACATTCCCTTGCGACGCACAAGTGAGTATCTAATCATATGTGACAGTGATCTAGCGTCAGGCATGCAGCTAGGGGTAGGCACTTGGTCGGTCAATTTTGAAACGTGATAAATTGTAACCGAACTGGTTTGGTTCACCGCTTTGGTCAATTTAACATACCTTTCGGTCGGTTTTGGCCAACTGACCAAACCGACTCAGTTTGATTGACCCGATTTTTGCTTACTCCTACATGTATCGTTATGCGACACATTATTGTGATTTCTCACATATCCTGTCTCGATATACGTCTTATGGTCGTATGACGATGTTTGGTTTTGGAGCAACAACGGACTACTGTTATATGTTCCCCAAATGTAAAAAATGTTCAGGGGCCCACAAATGACACCGTACCAATTTTGATCTGAGTCACCCGTGTCCCTGTAATTTCATGGACCCGTAAATTAACACACACTTGGGATTTTGCTTATTCTGGTGTGTCTGCATCAAAACTCACACACCAACTCCAGTGACCCTGCGCATACATACAGGCAAACGCACACTCCCTTTAGACATTGGCTGGCTCGCCCAACAAACAATGGCAATGGCAAATTCTATTTTCACATCCTCTTCCATTGCGCTCGGATCAAAAGCATCGGATTCTTCCGTTCCTTCAAATTACAGTCTGACCGTAAAACCTATTCGCCATGCTTTGGTCACAACGCGATCCGATTCATCGCAGAAAAAGTGAGTGGTGAAAGATTGCTCCATCACGCGATTATGTGTTTTTCATTTGTGATCTTTCCATTTTTTTCTTAAAGGTTGTATTTTTCTCCTTTTTGCGTTCTTTGAGCGCGAGTGGCTAATAATTGGTTGCTGTTATATATAATGTTTGTGTTTATATTTTTTTATTTTATTCATGTAAAGTCTGTATTGGATGGTTTTGTAGGAACATCATGATGTGCGCATCTGTGGATCGTTTGGATTCAGAAAGTTCAAGTTCAATTTCGTTGGTTGGTTAATTTTCTCTTTGCCGCTTTAAGGTTACATAGAGTGCGTGCAGATGTTATGGCTGTTTGAATTGCTTATTTATACTAGTGATGAGGAGTTTCAGCTTCTTTTCAGTGTGTTTCTTGGTCAACTCTTCTTTAGAATAGTAGTTAATGAGTTGAAAATATGATCAACTGAGTTATGTATATGGCATATGATGTAACCCTTTTGAAGGCACAAAACATAACCTTTTTGAAGGCACAAAAGCTAACAAACATAAATACCTTCTGAAGAGAACTACAGAAGGAGTATGAAACTTATACGTCCAATTTTATGTTTTAGGCTTCCTTAGGAAGAGCAATAGACAGGTGATAATTTTGACGGTTTGAGTTTGTCCTCTTTCATGATCATCTAACATATACACTAGTTACATCCAAAACAAGACCGCATGTTTTCTTTTTAAATCCTCTTCGACTGGCACATAATAATTTCATGTTCATTATCCTCTCCCACTGGCATAAAATAATTTAATGATCATTATCCTATGTCTAAGGTTAATAATTTTCTAACACTCATATGGGTGTTCAGAAATTTTCACATTTAAGTTATTGCTTATTAACATCTCTTTCAGAAGTCTGAGCAGGAGGCTGATATTCCAATGCCTATTGTTCTGATTGATCAAGATTCTGAGCCTGATGCAACTATAGTGCAGCTAAGTTTTGGAGATCGTCTTGGAGCTCTTATCGACACGGTTATTTTCTCATCTTTCTTCAGAAATTGATAAAAAGTTCAACAAATAAATCTGCATGTTCATTTTTTTCACTTATATTGGAGTCCTGTCTAGTCATCAGCTAATAGTTTTTAACAATATTAACTTCTGTTCATATTTAGTTACCAAGTAATCTTGGTTAACTGCTGCAGATGAAGGCACTTAAAGATCTAGGCTTGGATGTGTTGAAGGGAACCGTTACTACGGAGAACTCAGTCACAGAAACAAAGTTGTTCATCACAGGACTGTAAGTGATAATTTTAGCATTACATATTTTTAGTAACTTGCTCCTGATGCTGATATATTGCAACTTGACTAGTTGATCCAGAAGCTCTTGTCACTCTCTCTATCCATTTTGGCTCTCAACTTTTCAATATCCAAAATATCCAATCCATGTATTGGAACATGTATGATGATTGCTGGAAGCAGTAATCACGTAAATGGGCTCTCGATGGGACGGGAAATTTCTATCTAATGAAGTACCTTTTATTTTCATCTTTCGACCGCTTGCTGCATTATTTCTTTGAACGAAAGAATGTTGTTTTAATATATGATATATCTGCTTCATCTCTGTGGAATGCCTAACATTTTATCTCCATGGAATAGCAATATGTTGAGTGTCTTGTAAAAAGGTGGAATTTTTGGCTTGTCATCTGAAGGAACAACACAAAGTTATTATTTATTTATTTTGAAAGGGAGACAAAGTTTCTTTTTACTTGCCTACAAGCTAGGATTTGTTCCAGTTCTGATGCTTTCAGTTATTTCATTATGCCCTTTCTCTCTGTTGTTTTTGGAAGAAAAAAATTTCGTGCTTTTTGGATAGAGAAACTGTCTGAACCTTAAAAACTAGTGCTTGACTCTTGAAGTCATACATAAGAATTCCTACTGGCCTTAAAGTATCATTCCAAGTTGAAATACTAGATTGTGCCTTATTCAGTGGTGGTATCAACATAAGTGATTTTTTACCCAGGGCAACCGGTCGCAAAGTGGAAGATCCTGATCTGTTGGAGAGAATTCGTCTAACTATTATCAACAACCTTCTTAAGTATCATCCTGTAAGTACCTGACGTTCTCTCTTAAATTCCTATCTGTCTCTTTTCCAGTATTTGCATTTTAATGATTGTAAAATTATTAAGCTTTTGCCTACTAAGAGGGATGAGTTTCCCCCCTTCCTTGTACCTTCGCTATGTAAATAATACTATTTTCCACTTATTAGGAATCCAGCGAGCGGCTCGCAATGGGTGAGGTTTTCGGAATAAAAGCACCAGAAAAAAAGGTGAAAGTAGAAACTTACCTATTTTCACCTTTTTTTCCTTCTTCTCTGAATGCAAACGATCTTAACATGCAGATACTTGACCTTTAATTTCACCTAAGGATAATTGTTACCCTGGACCTGCCGTTTGCTTTATTGAGTTTGCTTAATCTGCTGGTGATTGTGTCTATTCAGTATTCACTTGATGGTTTGCATCACTGTAAATGATATATTACTTCAGATGCTTCCTCATCGAACCTAACTGACATCTAACATTTTGATTTTTTCTGTTTTGTACACTGTTTTGGATAGAAGATGAAAAACATTTCATATTCTGTTGTTTCCAATAATTTTTTGGTTGAATATGGAAAACATTTGATATTCTCCCTGATGTTGGCATGGGAGTCAATTATATTACTTTTATTAGGAAGCAGGTGCTTGGCTGCCTGCCCAGCTTTTAGGTCATGCAATTATACACAACGATTTAATTCCTGGGTTTTGTGTTATTGAGTTCATCGAAGACAGATTCTTCCCTTATTTATCATAACAGTATCATGAATGTTATATGGTGTTCATATAGTACAATAACATTCTATAATATGACGGCGGAACTTTTTGAGATGAAGACCAAAGTGCTTTGCTGTAACTCCTTTTTATCTTCCTAATCTCTCTCTCTCCTCTATGTATCATTTTATTTTAAAATTTTAAAAATCTAAAGTGTGTACATGCAATTATGACATCTTCTATTTTTTGTATTTTTTTAACTCTCTCTCTCTCTCTCTCTCTCTCTCTCTCTCTCTCTCTCTCTCTGTGTGTGATTTGAGTGCAACTAGTTCTGTTGTTGAGAAATATTTGCTTATCACAAGTTTGAAAATGTGTTGTCATATTTATTTTAGCTCAATGTTGATATTGCAACACACATACATCTCGTGGATGATGGACCTAAGAGGAGGTATGCAACTTGGTTGTCCTCTTATTTTTTATTTTTTAACATCATATTCTTGGAATTTAATTGGATGAAAATTCCTCTATTTTTTTTTCCTTCAAAGAAAATAGTATTATCTAGAGATCCACACTTGGAAATGTAGCTTGATATTGATCCAATGTTCCTGGTCCATTATTTTTAGAGGATGTTCTGAATGAAAATTTCTGAATGAAAATTTTTATTGACCTTTAAATGAGATTTTGTTACTGACATGATATAACATGATCCAATATTACCTGTTGCTGCCTCAGCTTGCTCTATATTGAGACAGCAGATCGACCAGGCCTCCTGTTAGAGATTATCAAGATCATAGCTGATATCAACATTGATGTAGAATCAGCAGAGATTGATACAGAAGTATGTCTTCTCTCATTATGTCACGCACAGACACACTTACAAAGTCGATTATGCTTAGCAGCACTGAATTCCTTTGTTTGGCCCATATCAGTCGCTTTCATATTGCTGCTAGGAACAATTGCATTTACTTGGTTTATGTATGAATCTAGGGTTTGGTAGCGAAGGATAAGTTTCATGTCAGTTACAGAGGGGAGGCACTGAACAGTTCCATGTCTCAGGTAACTAATTATGATTTATTTGTACTTGCTAGATTTCATCAAAAGTCGCACTCTATACTCTATTTCTCCTTATTTTAACCTCGAGACACAAGGGAGCCATGTGAAAGAACAAATTCTGATAGCATGAATATTAACAGCTGTTCTTAGATTAAAAAAATATGAAGTTTGTGATTGATTTGAAGAGCCTTTGTATCATCTATATGGAAGGAGGAATTTCAAGCCTTAACCACGTCTCCTTCTTTTTCGTAATTTCCTGGATAAATGACTTAGGTCTTATTGAGAATGGTCAATAAAGGCCATGTCTTCTGATTTTGGAGCTTTCCCTGTGGGTTTCCGGAATTAAGTGATGCCTGCATAATTAGCAATTGACTTAGCAGAAGGTTATGGCTTTGTTAACAACTTGCACTTCAACTGTCTTCAGATTGTTATCTGGATCTTGCTGCCCCGAGATCATTGAGTTCATTGAGCAAATCTTTAAAGAAATAAGCTATTTAGAGCTGGCTCTTAGAAACTTATGAAAGAAAATAAATGAAATATTAAAGTTTATGAGAGTTATCTTTTCTCATTGTCATTTAGGATACCAGTTCCATATTTGACTAATGAAGTTTTTGCGCAATTAAGCTCATGAGATATACTATGTATTAGTGGGCGATTGAGCATATATTGACAGGTGATACAAAGGGACAGAGAATCAATTCAACTTTGCTATAGGGAGATATACTTGCTTGACACAACTTAATTTAATCAAACATACTTTCTTTTATCGGCAAATTCTGTAGTAGGGATGAACACGGTTCAGTTTTGATTTAATTTCAAACCAAACCACCGGATACGGCTTGCAAAAATTGTAAACCAAACCAAACCATTTCATTTTTTAAACCAAACCAAACCTATTTTTTCGGTTTGGTTCGGTTTTAAACCACCGTTTGCTTTTTTTTTTTTTTAAACCAAAAAAAAAAAAAAAAGAAGGTAAAACCATGTTTTGATTAAGCCAAATTTTCTCATTCAAATCTTCCCCAACAAGAGAACCTAAAACGGTAATATTGTGTCGTCTATCTATTGACACAATGAGAATAGATTTGAATATGATAAATTTATAAATATGAATCTTTTATTATATTAGTATGTGTTTTGAATGCTAATAACAACTTCAAGCCCAAAAAAGAAAAAAAAAAAACTTCAAGCTAAAAAGAATACTAAATTTTATTAAAATACTAATGTCTTGTAACATGTGTTCTTAAGATGAGAAATTGCTAAAATTTGCTTATTGAAGTGATATTTGGTCTAAAATTTTTCAAAAAATATGTTAAATTAACTTGTTATAATTTCTCTATAAAATTTTCTATAGAAATACTAAAATCATCCCAAAATTTTGTCCATTGAAATGTCAAAATCACTCATTTAATTTGAAATATATTAAAAGCGGTTCGGTTTGGTTTAAACGGTTTTTCAAATGTCAAAACCTAAACCAAACCATTTAGAACGGTTTGTGAACTTTTAAAACCAAACCAAACTATTTCAATTTTTAAACCAAACCAGTCCAAACCACTTTAGCGGATTGAATCAGTGTTTTGGTTTGGTGGTTTATTTGTTCACCCCTATTCTGTAGGGATCTAGAATTAGTGCTGCTTACTGACCCATCATGCATATCTATGTTTTAAGCGCTTATAATCTATCCCAAACAAGCATAACTTTACCAGCTTTGCCCTGAGAAGTATGGAGAAAAATGTGATAGGCCCTGTTGTTGGAGCACCTTGGTTGGTGAGAGAAAATATGTGTACTTGTTCTTGAATATTTTCTGTGCCTTAACTTCTCCAAATATCTATTGGAATTGGTAGGTGCTGGTGAATTGCTTGCGTTACTACCTTCGGAGGCCAGAAACTGATGAAGATAGCTACTAGAAAGCTAAACTTGTACCTGCTGTTCTACTCTACCTCATTGTATGGCTTGAGGCTCCAGCAGTGTAATAAGAGAATAATTGAGAACTATCAGAAGACTAATTTCTGTTGTGAATAAATGAAATGGAAAATGCTATTTTTGAAAAGGGTTTGACAAAATGTTATATGAAAAGATATGTGCCGTGCAATCGTCATTGATTTATTAAAAGTGACGTGATGTATTGAAAAACAACAATCTGCCAAGTGTCCTTCTTGTTTAACATTTTGTCAATCATTTTTTTACAAATAGCAAAACTCAAATGAAGTAGTTGTCTTTTTTCATTGGAATTTCTCTCTCTCCTTTGTAACGGGATATGCTTATATTACTCCGGCTACCATATTATTGCACCTTCTGCTGGATTATCCTTCTTTAGTATCATTTACCTTCACTCATCTAGACAATTTTTTACTATGCTTGTTATTCAATTTATTTATATTTTGGTGGACGAACGAGCTGATTAAAATACATTTCACCCCAGAAAGATTATGACGTGGCTATATTTTCTTTTTACACACTCGATAGTCTAAAGAGCTGCTTGATTCTCATAATATCGTTTTAATTTTCACATTGTAATTTTACTTGATAATATTGATTTTAGAATTACTCAATTAAACAAACATTTTATTTTAAATGTAAAATAAATCTTCACTCTCTTCACAAATGTGTGATTCATACTATGCGTAGAGTCCGTTAGAAGAGGAGCATTCTGCTTGTGGAGGAAATAAAGTGAAGCCAACTAGTGCATTCTATTTTATTTTAAAGCATAATGAATCTGCCTAGAGTTGGTCTGTCTTAGAAATATATTTTTATTTTAAAATAGAAAATTGTGAAAATAAGTAGTTCAAATGCTTGGATAAAAATGTCAATGAAGCTGGCCCAATTGACTAGGTTGGAGCCTTGAGATTCTTAAGATACAAGTTTGAATCTTACCAATCACTAGTTGTGTAGATTTTTTCAACATTTATGTTGGTTTGTTTTTTCATTTGTGTTGCCTTTCATTTTGATGAACTTTTATACTTATTTGTATTACTTATAATGCACATTGTACCTATATTGAAAAAATGGATAAACATAGTACATGCAAATTCTAATATGTTTAATCAAATTCTATATATTTAAAAACAAAATTAAATTTGCCAAAGGATCAAGCGGCTGAGTGCGCATATTTAAAGCGCCTATAATTGCAGCTTTAAAACGTCCTTCACTTATGGGCCCAGAGGACTTCTATTCTCCACACTTCGTTAAAAAATTTTAGAGAAACATGTAAACAGGACATTATTAGGTGACATTTTTATGTGACACACTTGTATTGAATAATGAAAAAATAGCCATGTAATCATTACCTAATGAATGTGTGCCACATGAAAATATCACCTAATAATATCCTATTTTCATGTCCCCTAAAATTGCTCATACTTTGTTAAGTGATGATGATGCGCCCCATTTACCAAAACTGGCCACAAGCCTTTTTTCGCTGGTTTAGATTTGGACTGTAAAAGATGAAACAGGCCTCCACATGGCTCCCAATAGCGCTGCATTATCTTCACTGGGAGCATTCCACAATGGCAAAGTTCGGCCCGTCACTTGCCCTCACAATGCCGGGTCGAGGACCACTAGCAAGCACGCTGGCCGCAAGCGGGCTTCCCAAAAGATAGAGGACGTGAAACAAACCGGCTTGCCTGCTTTTGTTGTACATGCCTGTGCAAAATGCCCCAACTCAAGAAAGTGCAAAGTAAAGCCATTTCAACAGTTCAAGTAGAATTATATCATGCCATACAAGTTCAAACAACGACCTGTGTCAATTTCACCGATGATCATTCAAATCCACAATCAGCACAGTTTGTCATATTACTTCAAAAATCATAAACTTGATCCGAGCACAGAATAGTGCTCGTCTAGGTGACTGATCGACACACATTTACAGTTCTAAATGTGCGAATGAAAATCAAGAAAAGAAGAACGATGGCAAAGACAGAATCATATGTACAGTCATGTTAATTCTACCATATACAACCAACCAATCATTAACAAGCCCTTGTACTCCATCCGAAGTGAGTCTCGCAAGAAACCAGCATTGGATCTAGGACAATGAGTGGCAACTTCTCAATGTACATGAAAAGCCTCTTCAGATTTTCTCTTCGTATAGCAGATAAATCAATGATATCACAACTGCTTGTGTAGATCCATAGGTCGCCAGAATTTACCCTTTTGAGGCTCTCCCGACAGAAGGGGCAAGATTGAGACCGTGCACGCCTGAAAAGTCAAAGAGACCACAAAATGTAAAATAAATCATCCAAGAACCATGATAAACATAAGGTAAACACATCAACATATGTTTGCCTCCCAAGAAATTAGTTATAATCCTTAGTCATCAGAACAAGATTGTCCAGCTCATTACTGAAGGTTTGCAAATGGAAAGACATTGATACCTGTTATTGAGGGTAAAAATATGTTGGAAACAACTGAAATTTGGGGGTGAAGAAGGTGGTCTTTAAAAGTTCTAAGATTGACTCTGAATGGTGAGAAAACTTTTTCTGGGATCCTCAAGTAGGAAAAGGTTTCTTCTGGCTTTTCATTCCAAAGTATGAAGGTAATATCCCCACTTCTTTCCAATTATATCCTTTTGATACCCTTGATACCCTCTTAAATATCCTTCCTGGGTCACGCAGCCTGTGCTAAGTAAAATCTTAGATTCGTTTCAAAAACATGCATTGAGTTCAGAACATAGCTCTTTGGTACAAACTAAACCCTACATCAAACAAACGAGCATCTTTAATACATTTCATGAACTATAAGTCAATGGTATGAGATAACATGGCAATTTGAACCCGGAAAAAGATAAACAAAGGATTTCGCCAAAACACATAAGTTTACATACCAATTCCTGTAGCACCTCATACACAAAGAATGACTGCAACTGGGCAGGACAATCTTAGTACTTATTTCCATGCAAATTCCACATTCTTCCTCTCTTTCAACATCGATTTCAGAGAGCTTACCCTTGTTCATCTCGATTGGCTTTCTGTATTTAGTCGCACAAATCTCTCTCTGTTTCCGATCTTCAACATCATTAATTCCTTTGTGAAGTTGCAATAAAGAGGGGAATATCACACCTATTCACAATGTTATACATTATGAGAACTCACAATGTTAACCAATTCACTCCGCATCCTAAGAAACTAGGAGCATTTCTCGACCATAGAAGTTAGCAAGAGATTTATGTTTTAATTTCTAGATCTTTTCAAATTCAGAATACCAAATTGGAGAAGCTGGTGATTGAATGTCTCAGAGCTACTCACCATAAAACTCCCTTATACTAGCTTTCCTTTCATGAAGACACATTGTAGTCTTACCATCCTCATATGCCTACAATTCCGACGAACTCATCAATTTTCATTGACTACAACAGCTTGCAATTGTTCAATTCTGCATAAATGCATAAGAAGACATCATAAGATCACCTTGTATATAAGGATCCTGATTAAGCCAAGTGCACCAGCAAGGTGACAATCAGTCCATTGGACCAGGAACAGAAATACATGGGCACAGGGACTATATGAAAGTCTCATTTGAAGACAAGCACCATCATATTCCCTCGGATAATCCGAAGCCCTGCATCTCAAGAAAAATCAAGAATCGCATCAGGGCGAATCAGTTCTCAATTCCTTCTACAGCATAATCATGCGGGCAGGACACAGATGTTCCTGAAACATCAGCAAAGTGATAACAAGAGTACAGACAGCTTTATTTCTGTAATTTGTAATTCCATATTTCTTTGCTACGCCTACTCATCATGCCCCAATCATATCACATAAAAACGCACAGCGAAAAACCAACGCTGTGTATATAATTAGAAACACGTGAATTATGTAAAATAAGACAGCTCATATAAATCTCATCAGAAAGGAGAAATAAACTTAGAAATTTGTTTTTTTCTGGAGATTATTAAAAAAAATCAGGAGGATTGCTTAAAAAATTGCTCCGAATTTAATGCAAAGAAAAATAATAATAATAATAAAAAATAAATAAAAGGAGAAGGGAGATGAAGAACATGGAAAGTGGAAACTGGAACAGAGACAGAAACAGGAAAAAGAAATAAGTAAACACTGGGAGGCAAAGAAAATACATGGTGTTTGCATACTGAATATCAGCTTGAAGTGCTTTCAGAGAATCTTTAAAAGACTTCCTCATGAGCCCTCTTCTTCTCCAATTCCCATCCAATTTATATCTCTTCCAATTCTCAATCCAGTCCTTCCTTCCAAACACCACCCCTTGAAAATCTCCACAACCAAACTCTCAAAAGCTACAAATTTCAACGGCACAGCCTTCAAACACCGCAATAAATAAACAAAACCGACAAGAGGAAACGCAAAATTCAGAACTCCCTCCTCCCAAAAGGGCAAAAAGAAAATTGTATAGTACACAAAACAGTATAAATATATCCAGTGCGGGCGTTGCCTTTTAGGGGATGAAGCTAATTGGGTTTCTGAGATATTCTGGAAATTGGTGGGTGTATACTGGTGGGGTTTGGAGGTGGGGGTGGGGATCACACCGCACAATCTTGCTCTCGCTCAAGATTTTTCGCTTGAACAGCACGTTTCCGTAACTGCTTTTGCTATGAAATCCAAGGGGCGTTCTTCGTTGGGGAAATTTTGCTTAGAAGTCACCGATTTCTGAAGTTTCTTTCATGTTGGTTCAAAACTACTTAACATCAAAATTGTGCACGAACCATATTTTGGCAACATAATTGAATGGGTATTTGTTTCCTAATATAAATTTTTTCATTATAATTTGATATAAGATGTATTGTAGAGATATTGTGAATCTCATAAAATTACAAAGAAAACTTTCATAATAATTGAAAATAATAGTGAAATACAAAATATGTGATTAAATTTGATTCAGCATATACATTAGATGGTAAACAAATAAATCATTGTTTTCGTGTACTGGAAATACAAGACCTAGTTTTTCTTTTTTAATTTTTTTATTTTAGACATAAAAAGAGAGGAGATGAGAGGATATTAAAGGTGCAAGCGATGTTAACATCATTAGTGAATACGTTCTACTCGCACGATCATCAAAAATTCAAATGGCATGATCGAGAAGATCTATATAATAAAAGTACATTTGAGTGATTAAATTGAAATGAAAATAAAACAAAAGGAAGAAAAGACAACTAATAAAATAACTGACGTCCAAAATAAACTAAAATTGATAGTTTGGCTACCCCTAGTGAAAATATTCCCGTTCTTCATCCGAGGAAGCAGATTGCTGAAATCTATTGGATTCTGGTTTTCCACGCGTACCAAGTATTTATTACTCACCCCTTAATTAATCCGTTGATGTCTATCTTAATTAAATATTTTCTTTGTCCAAATTATTAGTATTATATTATTATTATTATCTGCATGTAGCTTCAAATCAATCATATTTTCCTATTTAAGTTGTCTTAAATATATAATAATTTGATGAATTACTTTTTGAACTTTCACCAAAATAACATTATTTAATACATTTAGTAATACTCCATATGACTACGAATGAAGATAGTCACGCATGGTATTTCATTTGCTCTAAAAAGACGGCTTCTTATTATATTGAATATATTTTTAATTTTTCATTTCTATATGTATCACTAATTAATGTATTTGTTATTATTTAATATACTAAATACATAAGTATTGAAAATATTTTTAAACAATTAATTAAACACAAGGGTATATATAGAAGAATACAAATAAAATTTAATATTTTATATTAATCATCATTTTTTAATCTGTGTGAAAAATAACTATTAGATTATCTTTATAGGACAGAGAAAGTAAGTATTAGTTTCATTAAATATGAGTATATTGGAAAAATCATTTGTAGAATTTGTTTTTCAATAGCTTTTCTTGATTCTTATGAAAAGGTAAAGTGAATTATATATTTTTGACAGAGAAACTAATAATTTGTTTCACCACTGTCCATGTAATGTGATTGAAGAAAACCTAAACATTTCTTCTTACCTATCAAATATAATTGATTGAATTTACATTGATCCATCAAAAATAGGGTCAACCTATTTTGCTATCAGTTGATTTCAAATGGTTTGGTTGATTACTTGATTAGACACATTTAAGCTAGAAGTAAAAGTGGAGGACAAAAAGAAAAGGGGAAAAAAAGAAGAAGCAAACTAGTGATGAAAGATTACTCTTACGTACTTAAGAGATTAAAATTTTAACGTTCAAATTTTTTTTATCAAAAATCAATTCAACTTTGATTGTGCTTAGGAGATAAATATTTAAGATACTATACTATGCCACAAGGTAAGATGAGCATAGTCGTATTTTACAACAAAGACATTTGTTTCTTATATTATTATTATTTTCTTGAACCTCAATAGAGCAGTGTATTGAAGCTTTACATATTAGTGACTCCTTAACAACAATATGGACTAGTGGTGTAATGTAACTTTGTGTGACGGATTAAATGTTAATCACTTTAAGATTAAAAAAGCCAAATTAGGAAATAAACAAACAGGATAAGAAATGTACGATGTTTGAACCAATCATAAGCCTTGAAATTTTTTTGTGGAAGCCCACTCTGCGGTTCCACTCAATCAAAGTTTTGACGTCTTTCAGCATTGATCTCTATCTAGTCCCGGTTCTATCTTCAGCTAATGGTGCCACCCGTTGATGTGGAGTCAGACATTATGGGTTCAACAATTGACGCTCTGAGCAAATAGAAGAACCACTTACTTTTCTTTTATTGGTCTATAAGTAGGGCGTGGAGCCATGGCGAGTCATCTACTAGTATTGGAAAATTTTTAAATCTCTACTTTAAAACTGAAAAGAATAGTGGTTTGAATTATAATACAGTAGATAACTATTTAAGTTTCAGGTAAGATTCTGAGTTCGAACCACACATATCCCTTTCCTGATCAATCTGGCTATAGAGAGTATTACTCTTACTCTTCTTAGAAAATTTGCTTTTTTAATTTCCCTCCCCTCCTCCTATGTCCCGTTTGTAATTAAAAAAAAGGAAAATATTGAAACCTGAAAGGAATAAATATTCTCAAATTCCTATTGGCCCCAAAACCATACATTTAACCACTGAATATTGGAGTGATTATCACCATATAATATGAGAGATATTATATCACTATCTAATGAACATGACATGGGTACGCGATGTAAGTTTTTATCATCACATGGCAAGTGGTACGGTATACTCTCGTCCTTTTACATTGCTTTATAGAGAATATTTTAGTACACTAGGAGTGTTGAACACTGAATACTCTTAACCAAGCAATAATTTACATGTGAGATTTATGGCACGAATTAAATAACAAATTGAGTCCCTTAAATTTATATGTAAATTCTTGATTAGCTTACAGTGCTGAGTTCAGTACTCCTGGTACTGAGTTCAATACTCCTGAAGTACCAGAATTTTTTTCGCTTTATAGATCATATTCATAGGCTAATTCTAATTTGAGTTCAAGTAACAAATCTATACATAACACGATATATGTGTGTACTGTGTATCCACTAGATTAAGATAACTACCATATCGAACATAATCTTTTCTCACACAAGTTGAAATTCCCGTGAATATTCACCAAAGAATCTACCCGACATTTTTAACTAGAAAGCGAAACAAATGATTTAGTTTTTCACACACAAGTCGAAATTCCCTTAAATATTTACTTTAAAGAATCTAGCGAACGTCTCTGATTTGAAAATAAAACAAAAAATAAATCAAGATATCTTTTCTCTATATGTTGTGGCTTGTGAAAGAGACGTTTTTCCAAATAAATAAATCACAATTTTTTTTTATTTTTTGGCATCAAAATAAATAAATCACAAGTTGTTTAGTTGCAAATATGAATTTTACATTGTTCTAGACTTCAAGTGTGATCACAGGTAAAAGGGCCAACAAAAAAAAAAAAAAGAAAGAAAAGAAAAGAAAAAAGGAATCAGGGCGTTCTTGTGCACCACTTGTCACTTAATGACTGATTAATTAATCGAGCATGAAAGCAACATAATAACCTGTATTTTTTTTCCCGAGTCAAACGACGTCACAGACGTTATAGAGGACTGCATACAGTGTACTCCTATGAAATGCCCATTTCAATTGAATATTGTTTAGGGTTAATTTCGCAAATCGTCCCCAACCTGTAAGTTAAGAATCAGTTTCGTCCCTAATTTTTTTTAAGACATACTATAACCCCTAACATTTCAAAAATACACACAAATCGTCCTTATTACCACTATGCAGCCAAATTTTTATAAAAAAGACAATTATACCCCCTATAAACATTTTAAATTTTTTTTAAAATATTTAAAAATAATAAAAAACTAAAAAAACCCACCCCACCCCACCCCACGTCTCCCTTGCCGCCAGAATGAACCATTCTGGCGGCCAAAAAAGGCAGCAAAATGGGGGGGGATTCACCCCCCATTTCTGCCAGAAATGGCAGCCATGGGAGGAATCCCCCCATGTGACAGCAAAATGGGGGGAAAATCCCCCCTTGGCTGCCATTTCTGGCAAATATAGCCCCCCATTTTGCTGCCAGAAATGGCAGCAAAATGGGGGGGGGGATGAATCCCCCCTTTTTGGCTCATTCCGGCGGCCAGCCGCCGAAAGTACTGCCGACGGCAAGAGAGACGTGGGGTGGATTTTTTTAGTTTTTTATTATTTTTAAAAAAAAGTTTAAAATGTTTATAGGGGGTATAATCGTCTTTTTTATAAAAATTTGGTGGAATAGTGGCAATATAGACGATTTGTGTGTATT
Source organism: Nyctanthes arbor-tristis (assembly GCA_963692815.1). Taxonomy (NCBI): domain Eukaryota; kingdom Viridiplantae; phylum Streptophyta; class Magnoliopsida; order Lamiales; family Oleaceae; genus Nyctanthes; species Nyctanthes arbor-tristis. The sequence continues at coordinate 771 of CAVNYN010271926.1, read as the reverse complement.
TTTTAAAGGTTGGAGGCTGTGATGTGTCTTAAAAAAGATTGGGGACGAAACCGGTTCTTAACCTAAAGGTTGGGGACGATTTGCGAAATTAACCCTATTGTTTAAATAAAAAACTATGCTCAAGAAAAGTACCGACAATTCTTTTCTACATAGTAATGCTATTCAGCACGGTTACTTGGCAACATATAAAAGTAATATTAAATAATAAATTAAATTAAATTGGTCATTTATTTATTTATTTAATTTTATTTATCATTTAATACCTTATAAGATAGAGCAATTATAGGGGACATGAAAAAAAAGATATTATTAGGTGACATTCTCATATAGTACACATTCATTGGGTGATGATTACATGACTACTTTTTCATTATCCAATACAAGTGTGTCACATAAGAATGTCACCTAATAATGCCCCCTTTTCATGTCCCCTTAAAATTTTTCTACAAGATGTCACTTAGACTGGTGTCAAGCACCACTGGTTTTACATTGTATTATTGTTTTCTACGCACTCAATTAGAGTTGGGTAAATATGAATTTAGATAAGAGATAAGAAATGGTGTCCAATAGAGGCTTGCTACATAATCCATTAGATATCATAATAGACTTTATAGAAAGACTAAATATAAAATACACATTCTATTATGTCCATTAGAAATGCAGTGACAAGCCTCTATTGGATACATTAGGGGCTTATATTTCAATGTGTCCAATAGAGGCTTGCTACATAATCTGATGGACACTATAAATGCACATTCTATAGACTCTATG
>CAVNYN010271925.1:0-29086 GCA_963692815.1 Nyctanthes arbor-tristis | reverse complement strand
CATCAAAATATGGTGATTAACAATGACAAAAATTCAAGAAAACTCCCCTATCTCCTCCCACCCGTTTGGTGGGCTATCCCAGCAGACGGGTGGGAGGAGATCATTTTCAAATATAAATATAGGTGACGTTAGAGAGGGAGTAAAACACTGTAACACTTGTCTGTTTTATTTTGCACTTTTGGCAATTAATTAAATTTTAGTCATAATGATATTTTAGACGAAGGCAAAACAACACTGCAACAGCATTGAGGAGTAATTAAGAGGATCAATGTCGGAGGCATTAAGTAGAGGTGTTATGGATATGTGCATGTCAAAATTAATATTCCAGCGTGTTAATGATATTGTTAAAGAATCTTTGTGACTACAAGTTAACTTCGTTGTTAATTTCGACAACTATTTTAACACACACACACACATATATATATATATGTGTGTGTATGAGGTGATATTTTTATGTTTGAGAATTTCTTATGAGTTATTTTGTAGAGCCTTGCTATTTGTAAAGAAACGTCTACAAAATTTTTAATTCACCATCTTAATTTTAAATCAATAGTAATAATGTGGGAAAATTAACATCGTCCTCTTTATCACTCATTTTTTCACCTATTTTGTTAAAGCAATGTAATTCAAATTCAAACAAAATAATGGCCACGCAAGGCATAAAGTTATATTTTTATACCGTGTGACAAAAAATACGTTAACATGCATGGTACGGGAAACCAACAGAAACTGAATTAACCGATCAACCATGAAATGAAAGGGTTTTTAATTTGTGTCTTTAAAGATATTTTCTTGCTTTATTTAGTATTTAGTACAGTGGTGTCACTGATCACATGAATAACCCTAGAAAAGGAAAAATCAGAGTAATACTAACGGTCACGCCCTCGCTAATTTTATGATATTTTCGAGTATCTTGTATTAATTAACAAATTTTATAGCGGAAGTTTCAATACAAATAGCGGGAAAGGGACATGTAAAATAAAATTGTTTTTGTCTTGAAAAGGCTGTTACTTAAACTAACAAGTGGTTATTTTTAAAAGAATCATTGCAACTCGATTTCTCAATAAAACGCAAAGAACTCAATGTGTTATATTAATAGGTATTTTTCATTGATTGCCAAAACAAGTAGAATTAATCTTTTCAAGACAAATTATTAGAAAGACATTATACTAGAAAGTAAGTTATCAATATTATATAAAATTAGAAATACATTTATAGAGAGGTGTGTATATTTGGTAATACAAAAAGTATTGAATTCATAATATTTTTAAACAAAGGTTGTTACTACGTGCAAAACTCTACTCCTTTCGCGAGCATGCTCCAACCCATGGCTTGCTTTGCTTTTTAAATGTCATATCTTCAATTATCTATAAAATTATAGAAATGAGGGAATAAGTACGAAGTACTCAGTGATTAATAAAACTCTTTGATTCACCTTTTATTTGAAAGCTTTATTTTCGAGAAAATCATTCAATGCATTAAAGCTTTTCAATACACAAATGAGCCATATCACTAGTTAAACTACTACATGTGGTACGCGTAAGAGCCATATCAATTCAATCAATTCAATCATGGTCATATACAATTAAGTGATCCACAATGAATCCCAGTTGACCCCTATCAGAATTCCAATTTAAAGCAAACACTACACTAGTCTTCCCTATCCCGGGATTATTGGATATGTCATAGTGTCGGAAACAATACAAAGCAATTCAATACAAAACGGGTAGAGCAACTAGTCATTCAAATGCAATAAATCAATCTTTTTTTTCAATGCATCCAAGTCCATATTCTTTTCATGGAAATCATCAATCAAAATATATGCTTATCTTATCAAAACTTCATGAATGTAGAATGGGAATCAAAGCATTAGTTACCCACCTCTTGATTTTTCCGAAGATTCTTTGAATTATTGACAAATGCCCTCAAAACCTGTATGTTCCTTGATCAAAGTGATGTTTCAATTTTTTATATATATGAAGAGAGACCTTTTCCAAACAAAACTAAGTTTTTGATAGGTTTTAATGGTTTTTTCTCTCCTTACTATTTTTAAACGAATTTCCTATATATATATATATATATATATAAAGCAAAACAATTAGTCAGGGTAGGGACGTGGGGAGAGAAAGATAGAGAGGGAGAGAGAGTGTAGATAGGGAGGGTTGGAGACTTGGATGAAGTCTTTTCCCTCAAGCCCTATTTATAGTTATTAAAAAATATCCAGATTTAGTTGTTTTTAATTAATCTTTGAAATCCGTCAATCAATACACGACACGTGACGCGTTGTGGCGCCATACACCTTGGCGAAAAATTTCTCGAGCAGTCCTTATACTTTGAGTTATCTTATGATTAAGCCATGATGTTTTGATTTTCATTACTTGAGCCCTTTCACTTACTAGAGTTTTACAATTAGGCTATCAACTTCCAAAATATTAATTAATAACCACATTCTTTACCTTTAAGCTTCCTTGAGTCACAATTATTTGAATTCTTGTGACATTTTAAACGGTTATTCGATCATTGTCAAAATAACGTTTACATTATCAATAGCAAACTCATGTAGTTATACAATTATTATCAGTACATTCTCAATAATCACATTCTAATTCCAATTCGTTGTCTCAATCATGTTGTCAATAATCATATTTTAGTTCCTGATATTTGCATAACATTCTTGTAATACTTAAAATATTATTATATTGTCACGTTTCAATTTTTATCATTCAATTGAGTGACAACTCTCAATTTTCACAATTCGATGCAATTATATTATCACACTCTTTTTCTTGGTATTCATTCGATTGACAAGTCTTATAATTTTACCATTAACGCAATTCAATTCGATCACTTTGTCATGATCTTATAACCTTTCAATTAATACAAGTTCAAGTAACTTTCACATCATTATTAAAGTGATGATTATTTTGCATAATTTGTTTATAAAATTTTACGGGATGTTACACTAACTCCAAGAAATAGCGCTAGCATTGCCTTTTTTATTGGGCTTGATGAATCATTTTGTATAAAGGTAATGTTATTTATCTAGACTAGAGAGCTGCTATCACTTTAGTTGAAAGCACTATATTAGGGGATGAGTAGATATACGTAAATATACAAGCGCATTAATTTATTCAAAGGCCAATAAAAAAATAACAAGACTAGTTTACAGTTTAAATAAATAGCATTATTCTTTCTTATAATAATTAAATTAATTTTTTCCACTTTAAATTTATTATTATTAATCAATGAAATAAAATATAATTGGTTGTTTCTAATTTTTTTTTTAATCCTTATGTCTCGTCAAAATAATCACTTTTCATTCTTCACCTAATAATAAGAAAACTTAATTAATATTATTATTATATTAGAAACGTACAATATGAAAAATATATTTCCTAATATTTTATTTCATTTACTTAATATTTTCATTTTTTTTTCTTTTTCACTTATTATAACCATACACGATAAATAGTGGTATATATTAGAACATTAAGAAATTAATAGAAGAAGGTGTACTATAACTTAGGACAAATCTATATATTATATAAAGAGGAATAGCCTATAAATAACTTTTGATGGAAAAATTTGAGTTGTCTATTGGGGAAATTCTTGCTTTTTATTTTTTTCTGCCCTTTAAAGTCGTGTTGTATGCATTAAACATGTGTTGGACAGTGAAATTGAGTATTGCTATAAAGACTTCTCTATTTTCTGTAGAAAGAGTTTTCCATTTGCAAGGCAAATCACGCCTGCCTTGGAAATCTATATATTATATAAAGAGGAATGGTCTATAAATAGCTTTTGGCGGAAAATTTGAATTGCCTATTGGGAAAATTCTTGCTTTTTATTTTTTTCTCTCCCTTTAAAGTCGTGTTGTATGCATTAAACAAGTGTTGGAATATGAGATTGAGTATTGCTATAAAGACTTTTCCATCTTCTATAGAAAGAGTTTTCTATTTGCAAGGCAAATCACGCCTACCTTGGAAATTAAAATCAACAATTGGCTGCAAAGCAGCAGTGTTACTTTAATTTTACTTTTTTTTAGTTATTTCCTGCTTTTTTAAATTTATTACATTTCTTTCTTTCTTTTTCCTTTTTTAATACAACTTTCTTATGCATTTCCTTTAGTTCCTTTTTAAAAACTCATTACTATTTATGTTCAAATAAAAGTTATAGTCATTTCTTTTTAAATTTTAGCATTTTTTAAAACAATGTAATGTGTCATAAATTACATAATACCATCCTCACAATATAATATTTCATAAATTAAGTTGCATTAGTTAATTAATTTAGTGTGTTAATTTGTGTATTGGTTTTTTGATAATGTGCCTCTTCTTTTGGTTTTTAAAAAATTATTATTCGTGTTTTAAAAAATTTATGGTTTTCTCTTTTCGTATTTATAAATTTGTACTCAGAACCAATGAATATATATATATATATATGTTTATGATCTTTGTATTTTGTTTTTGGGAAACTAAATGAAAATTCACATTATTAATTAGTTCCCAATTAATTTCTATTCAACTTAATTGTAGTTAATCGATTTTAAAAGTAACATTCAACGGCGCATGTACAAGATAAGTTGGCATATTAATTAAATGTATCATTTATGTTATATTTTATTAATTATTTTTCAGTTGCTTAATATCATTTGTAGTATTTTATTTTAAGTTTTCTTTATTTTTATAATTTATTTTATGCAAGAGTAATATTGGCCGGGGGGGGGGGGAGAAATTATGGGAGCGGTTGGTGTCGTTCTAACCCGTGGCTTACATCCAGAATGTAAGTATTTAATCCATGTGCGAGCCACCTTTATTTTTATAATTGGGAAAGTTGTAATTGATATTTAGTAAAAAGGGAAAAGAAAAAAAATGAATTCAAGTTAACGTTAACCAATTAAACATATCCTATTGCCTTGAAACTTGAGGCGTTATTCGTAAAAGAGATGTGTCACACACACACACAAAAATGCAATGGATAAAATCTTTGCGTATTTAAGGCAAACTTTTGGCCAAACTATTGTTGAATCTTACATTGTTCCTTTTACATTTCATGAAATTTTCAGAAATTGTGCCATATGGGGTTTTGATTTTTTATTATCAACATAGGAAATGACACTTATTTTCGATTGATTGCTCAATTAATTGATGAATTTGCAGAAGCAATGGTTTAGTCTTATTGGGCATGTCTTCATCAAATTAATGGCTAATATCTTTTCTTGAATGGAAGGTTGTGATCTATTTACCGGTTTTAGAAATAGGATTTTGGCTGGATTTTTTTCTAAAGAAACTTTTTGGCTTTTAGATTAATATAGTATATAGATTTATTTTATTACATGTGTAGCATAACAAAATCTAACTAATTATATTATTTTGATGCCGATGAAACATTGTATACATTGGTTATCTTACAAACTTTTTTTATTATCAACTCTAGAATTGCGGTGTAAAAAAAAATGGTTAACTGTGAATTTGAAACCATTAAAAAACTTCATTAAGTAATGTGAGGGATTTAGTGCTTTACTATAGACTTTTTTCTTTTTTTTTTAATTTTTAAATTATAATTGTTTTTATGTTTAAAAAAACTACAATTATTTTGTTTAAAAAATATATAATTATTTATTTTGCTACTTTAGAAATTACTTAATTAAAAACTAATGGCACTAAGTTTTTATTTATTTATGAGAAAGATGCATCTTTATTTGTTCATTTATCTATTTATTTATTTCTGCAAGCTCAACATAATAAAATTTTGACTAATTGTATCATAATATATTGCTTTTTTAGTATGCAACTGTTTCTTATTAGTAATGATTTGAGTGATATTCATATTGTTAACATAGATATTGTATATTACAACTTTCGAGCATCACCAACCGATTTACAAAAGATATGATGATTTTTGTGAAATGGTCTGATTGATGTTCGTAGTTGTAAAATATATTTCAAATATTACCATTGCTTTGTGAAGCACCTCCAAAGGCTTTGACTAATTATGGGCTAAATAAATATTATATGGGAAAAATGTGAGTGTAAATTATTGAATTTGTATCTAATTTACAGGTTGAAGGGTGGACATTACAACATTATTATTATGATTATTTGGTAAGGACATTAACGAATTTACCATAGACTTTTTAATAAAGAGTTTTTTTTTTACCATTTAAACTAATTATTGTAAATTAAATTGCATTTTTTCCATCAATTGTTATAATAATAAGATAATTATGACAAAAAAAAAATTTTTGATTGACATTTTTATCAAAAAGTTATCAATAATTTTCAACATAGAATACTATCCAAAGGTTCACTCTTTTGTTTGAAAGAAATTTAGTTAACTCACTTAAAGTTCCACATGTCTTGGACATTCATTACAACTAATTATTACTTAAATTAATGAAAATTATCTAATTTTTACGTTAAAAAGATTAGGGGTCATTTATGCAATAACTTTAAATATGATAGGCCATTTGTGAAAATAGTCATTTACTTTATAGTTTAAGGTGATCTTAGTCATTTCAATGAAAAATAATTTGACTTCAGTGGTCAACTAATGAAATTAGTTATAATTGAACGAAAAGAGCTATTCTTACAACTGAGCACAGAGGTTAGGGATTTCGAACATCAAAATGAATGGTTCGGGACCATTTCTATTTATGTAAATAAGCTAATGTTGGATTTTTCTTGAAAACTGGTATTTAGTCATGGCAATTGTATGATAAATCATAAAGGGTTGAAGATAGTGATATGTCATAATAATGATTATTATAAGAGAAGCACAACTAATATATATTTTTAAAGCAGTTTTCTGAAATTTAGGCTAATTTTATTGTACGTTTTGCATTAATTAAAATGTTAATTTCATTCTATTGTAACATCCATTTCACTAAATTATTCTTATTAGTGTCCAAAATTGATAAATAAAATATTTTGAAAAAAGAATTAGTTTTTTGGAGTTTGAATCCTGAGCAATGCACGAGTGATATACTAGTTAAAGAAAATAAAGGATTATATATACAGGATGGGAAGAATAATATTATTATAATTATATAATATAACTAACAGCCGAATTACTTAACTTTTGCAGTGTGATAAGTAGAGTAACGTGGAAGATTTAGAGAAGCAAGCTTTCTATAAATTTCTGGAGAGCACTTATTTAATCCACCCACTTGGAGAAATTTTATATGCAACTGGGGGATTTCCGTACCTCGTTGGGGATATGTAAGTGCATTTTTAATTTATCTATCATTCTTAATTTTTGATCTAGTTAATAATTTTCTTTTCTAATTTCTTAAATATATATATGCTTATTTTAGATTTATTTATTTACGACCAGAATTAAATCTAAGAAGAAAATAATTTACAAGTAAAATTATAATTAAGTGCTTTATTTAGTTAATTAATTAAGAAAATAATAACTAGATGCATTTGTTAATACAAGGTATGAGAGTGGTTGTTCTCCATATTACCTGGATTGTACATTTTGTTTGTTACATCTGGGGATCATAGATGTGGAATACTGGTGATCTATCGAAAAATAATTGGTATTTTTCGTATTCGAAGTTATAAAACATTTTTTTTCTAAGATAGTAGAAATCAATGCCAACTTGAATATTTTTCAGGAGGGTGGGTTTGCTTACATTTGGAGAGGGTTGGCACAACAACCACCATGCCTTCGAGTATTCAGCCTAGGATTGTGGAGATTGACATAACTTGGTATATTATTAGATTTCTTGAAATTAGTAGAGTAGCAACTGATTATTGACCCAAAAGCAAAGGATGTCGCTTACGTACGCAGTGATGATTGGTTGGAAGAACGGTGCATTCTTGTGGATGGTATGTAACATATATATCAAGTGCTGTAATTCAGTTGAAAGATATTCCTCATGTCAATGATTTTGGCTTTAATCACTTGCTTGCAAAATAATTGAGAAAATATATTAATGGGAAAGTAAAATAAATAAATAAATAATCAAAATCCTTCTAGAATACAATCTATCCAAATTCCCCACATAAGAGCATGATTAATGTGGGGAGGAGGAAACCAAAATTTGGGTTTTTCCCCACTTTGTTTACATGCATCAAATAATGTGAAAGTGTAAATTTCTCTTCTTTTTTTCTTTTTTTTTAATGGGGGGGGAGAGCTAAATGATAATTTGGCCCCTCATTTAGAATAGTGAACTATCTTTTTTGGACGGAGATAGTAATATATATATATTTTCTTTTAATTATTTCTGTTGTCAATAATCTTGTTTTTGACCATCATAATCCTAACATAATTGTAACATATGTTAACCATTGGAGATGGTTTGAGAGATGTTTCTCATCTCATCGTGTCAACAATCTTGAATTGCTTTGACCATTAGCTAGCAAAAAAAATTGAGAAAATAATAATGAGGAAGTGAAAAATTGAATGTACTCAATATATATGTGATAATGAAAGACAAATTCAACAAAATTCATTTGCCAAATCCATCGATGTGAGCTGGTGATGACCACCTAGCCCCTAGGTAATTTCAACAACTTTTGGATGTTTGTGCATTATTAGTAATTCACTTTGATTGATGTCATGTGTGTATATTTATTACTGCAATTACGACCAGACAAGACATTTAAAACTTTCAAAAAATCACGTGTGAAACAATTATAAAATTTGTGTGGTTTTTCACCTTTTTTTTTTTTTCCTTGATTTCATACCTAACATTCCCGAAGGTGATCAAATGTCTTCGTGCCATCCATATATCCATAGAGGACCCTTCCCACATGCTATAAGCCGAGAATGGTCCACTTTGGCAACTACTTTGCCCTCGAAAAGGGCCGACTCTCACTTTATTTCCGCTCCTCTATTTCCTTCACTTCTTAATTTGGACATGTGTCTTTTATTCACAAAAATAATATAATAATATTGTTATTATTACCGAGGGAGAAAAAAGAGGGGAAAGAAACGGAAAGGGGAAAATATAGTTGTGTAATCACCGAAGATGGAGATCTGACCCCCTACCAATGCATGCATATATATAATATGATGATTAATTACCATGGCCAGTAAATGGTGTAAAATTTTTCATGCACGAAGATGTCAGCCTCTTGACATAGTATACACTATTAATTATTCGATTATTTCTTAAGATCATCGATCTGTTCCAACTCCAAATCTACAAGAATGGTGCTGCTAGCAATACCGTCTGTGTACTCATTTTGTGGTCGTCACCGATTTCCATGCACTAATTATTGTTATTATTATTATAAATCCACAGCGGGAAAGACCCTTTTTCCTTATAAGCATCAAGAATCATCGCTACATTATTATCGTTTTAGAAAGTTGAGGCAACAGAATTATTCCCTAAAGAATCATGGCAAATTAGATGGGACATCATCAATATTGCCAAATTCTGGGAATACTGATTATGTGGTTAATGTGAAGAGGAAGAAGAATGTGTTTTCGGGCAGAAAGTGGCCGAATGCCTGGGATGTCAGCTCTATCTTCTTGGTGGTTGCTTTCCACTTTCTGTGTATTTTCGCTCCATTTACATTCACTTGGGATGCTTTTTGGGTAGCGTTTGGTTTATATATAATCACTGGCTTTGGTATCACTCTTGGTTACCACAGGCTTCTTTCTCACAGGAGTTTCAAACTCCCTAAATGGCTAGAGTATTTGGTTGTATACTGTGGTGCTCTTGCCTGTGAGGTGATCGATCAATGAAACTATATCCATCCATCCATCAAACTTAATTTTGTATCCTCACTCACTTTATGATATTTGGAAACTTGACTAATGAATATCAATTGATGTTTTCAGAGGGATCCAATTTTTTGGGTAAGCACACATCGGTGTCATCATCAATTTTCTGATACAGAAAACGATCCCCATAGCCCCATAATTGGAGGATTTTGGTTTAGTCACATGGGTTGGATATTTGAAAATGACTCTAGAATTCACAAGGTAATATCGTACATAATGTTTTTTGATTTTTTGCCATGCTGCATGATTTGGTTGGTAAAAATTTTTTATGTGTTGTAACAGGTCAAATGATGATTTTCAACAAAATATGACCAGAGAAATCAAGAATAACGAGCAATTAAACCTGGGCCATTTATAATTGTGTGTGTGCGTGGATCTTTCACATAGCATAAAAATAGTATTTAAAATTCCATATATACTTGATATAATTAATTATTCTATTGATAACTCTTTAATTAATATTGTTATAACTAATCATCAAATTATAATCTGCAGTGTGACAAGTCGAGTAATATCCAAGATTTAGACAATCAGGCCTTCTATAAATTTCTTGAAAGCACTTATTTAATCCACCCACTTGGATTAGCAACATTTTTATATGCAGTTGGAGGATTTCCGTACTTAATTTGGGGATTTGTAAGTGCCAATATTACATATGATTTTCATTTATATATCATCTCAATAATTAATTAGAAAAATAATAAAAATTATCTGTCTCAGTTTAATTTTTCGATTATTATAAGTAGGTTTCAAATAAAATAACTAATTAGTGCTCTTATTATATATATTGGTGCAGGGAGTGAGAATAGTATGGGTTCACCACATCACTTTGTTAGTGAATTCAGCTTGTCATATTTGGGGGACACATACATGGAACACGGGTGATTTCTCTAGAAATAATTGGTAATTTATGTATTCGTTTTTTTTTTTTTTTTGAAAGAGTAATTTATGTATTCTAATTATTAGTTACAAATGCGTAGTTTTCAATATTCAACATAGCAGTGGTAATAATTATTTAATTAATTAACCTGAATAAATTTATAAATTAATTTTCGCAGGTGGGTGGGATTGCTTGCGTTAGGAGAGGGATGGCACAATAATCACCATGCTTTCGAATACTCAGCTAAACATGGATTGGAATGGTGGCAAATAGATGTGAGTTGGCATGTAATTAGATTTCTTGAAATTATTGGATTAGCCACAGATGTGAAGGTACCCACATCTGCTCAAAAGCAAAGGATGGCATCTAACAATTATGAGCTGGAAGATGAGTGTTTTATTTCTTAATAAGTATTATTATATTCTTGGTAATTCTAGATTATAATATATATTGTGGCTATTGTATTTCGGTTGAAAGATGTTAATCATGCAATAATCTTGGTTTTGGGATTTAATCTAACGACTATACCAAATGTTACTAAATTTATTTTTATAATCTCTATATATACATACATTTCAAAACACCAGCTATTTAATATTAATCATCAATTAAACTTTATATACAATTATTCTTGTAATTGAGATCTAGCTAGTTGAAAGATATTTCAAGTGTCAACATTCTTGTCTTTGATATCGTCAACTTGCATATGGCAATCATTGTAATTGGAATAATGGGTTTGAGAGAGGTTTCTCATCTCAAGTCTGATTTGCTTTGACCGTCAAAATAATTGAGAAACTGATGATAACGGGAAAGTGAAAATAAGAAATGCTTACTAAAGGATTAGGGTTCCCATGGAATTCAAAAAATTCACTCTGATGACGATTGAAGCAATGATAAAGGTCCTTTTTCCAATTACTAATTGGATGTTTGTACAAATTTGTAGTTCTCATTGATGCTTGTGCTCATAATATTCTGCTCGAATGACGATCAGCTGAACCACGTGTGGAAAATGCTATTATTTATAGGGAATGTTTCACAAAATCTGTTACTGTCTTAACCCTGTGTATTTTGTGATTGAGAAAGAAATAATCTAGCTACTGCAATAAGATGGGTGAATTTACCCTATTCTTTAAAAGACTTTTTGTAAAAGCTTTCCGACGGATTAAAGGACGCTAGAACATACAACTCTCATGAATGGTGGATCACGTGTGAAACCACTACGAATTTCGTGTGTTTTTCATAATCTTTTTCCCCCTCCAAATTAGTTACCGGATTCAATGTGATCAAAACAAATGGACGGCTTTCACACATGCTATGAGCTGGGAAATGGTCCAATTGCCATTCAAAAGGGGGCAACTCTCATTTTTGCTTTCCCGCTCCTGTACTCTCAAAGTCACACCCCTAACTATAATTAACTTTACCATCCAACATTGATCACTCTCGCTTCTTAATTTCATCTTATACTGAAAAAAAAAAAAATTGAAAACGAAAGAAAACAAAAATAAAGCTCACAAGTACAGTTATGCGAACTCCAAAAATGGAAATGTGGCCTGATGATGCATGTGTTTATGATCAGTATTGCACTACAATTCTCATGCACGTGGATATATCTGTGTGATGTGTACAAGAAGAAGATAAGCCATGCAATCCTTCCATAAATTTCTTGAGACCACTATTATATATATATATATTTATTTATTTATTTCTTGTTTGTGGGGTGTGGGGGGGGGGGCGGCGTGTTGAGACCACTTATTTAATTTTGCCCATATATATAGTAGGGAAAGGAAGACTTCCAGTTCCGCAATCCAAGAAAATGGCACTGCCATCGTCGACGTTCAAGTTTTCAAGTCTTCACCCAATCCGCATCAAGTTTAAATCTCCAACAACAAAAACCCATTTTCCTACTACTGCTATTAATTATAAGCATCAAGAATCATCAGTATATTATTGTATTAGAAACTTGCGCAGGCTGGCACCAAAGAATACTGTAAATTATGTCAAAGGGATGGTCCCAAATGCGGGTGCTGGAAAAGGGACGAAGGATTCAAATTTTGGGAGGATTAAGTTTTTGTCCAATTTTGTGGGGCAGTGGAAGAATATTGATTTTGTTTTTTTGGGTAGAAAGTGGAGTGCTTGGGATGTCATCATTATCATGTTGGTGGTTTCTCTGCATTTTCTGTGTCTTTTCGCTCCCTTCACATTTAGTTGGGGTGCTTTTTGGTTAGCATTTAGTTTATATATAATCACCGGCATGTTAGGTATCACTACTTGTTACCACAGACTTCTTACTCACAGGAGTTTCAAACTTCCCAAATGGCTCGAGTATTTTTTTGCATATTGTGGTGTTCTTGCCATTCAGGTATGACAACAAAATCCATCTTTATATATATAGATTAATCATAAAAACACTATTACTCCCACGTCAACTTGGTTTTTCCAAAATATTAGTACAAGTTATTGTTTTGCTTTTATGTGTCCATTTGATTGTTCATTAATGCATGTTATCACCACTCACCCTATTAATTATTGAATCTTGACAATATTTTCAGAGGGATCCAATTTTTTGGGTGAGGACACACCGGTGTCATCATCAGTATGTTGACTTAGAAAATGATCCACATAGTCCCACGAAAGGATTTTGGTTTTGTCACTTAACTTGGCTCTTTGACAACAACTCTATAAATGAAAAGGTAATGGTTAATTACGTGCAAGTATGTTGTCATCATTTTAATGTGATTTATAATTTGGAACTTTACAGTGCATGAACTGTAGCGGTGTTCAAGATTTGGAGGAGCAACCCTTCTATAAATATCTTGAGAGCACTTATATAATCCACATACTTGGATTCGCAGCAATTTTATATGCAATCGGGGGATTTCCGTACCTTGTTTGGGGATGCGTAAGTGCAATTATATATATCATTTTTTCATTTCAGATCTCAATAATAATAATAATAATCATCTTAATATATAGCATAATTTTTAAATAAATCATAATTAGGTTTCAAATCAAACTACTATTGCAGGCTGTGAGAGCTGTGTCGCTCGTCCACGCCACTTGGATGATTAATTCAGTTTGTCATATTTGGGGGACGCAGACGTGGAATACGGGTGACCGATCTAGAAATAATTGGTAATTTTTTAATATATATGTATTATATTCTTTCTAGTTAATCATAAAAATACTTTTCAAGATTAATTCAACGTATCACTACAGTACTAATAATAATTAATTAATTAACTTGAATATTTTCGAAGGTTTGTAGCCGTTTTTCTTTCATTTGGAGAGGGTTGGCATAATAATCACCATGCTTTTGAATATTCCGCTAGACATGGATTGGAATGGTGGCAAATAGACTTCACTTGGTACCTAATCAAGTTTTTTGAAATTATTGGATTGGCCACTGACGTGAAGTTACCGACACCTGCTCACAAGCAAAGGATGGCACTAAAAAATTAAAAGCACGGAGATGGGCGCATTACTTCGTAATAAGTATGCTTGTAATTGTAACCTATTGTAATTGAGTTGCAAATTTTTCGATCGTGCCAATGAGTTTTGTTTTAATGATTATTTGTTTTCAAGATAATTGATAATAAAATAAAATATAATAGTAGAAAGTAAAAAATAAAATTATCTATATCCTTATTACATTTCACTTCACTCATTGTAAATGTTAGCCTCTCATGCAACTCTAAGTAATTAGTAATATTTTCTCTAAATAGATATTAGAATGATTGTCAATCACCTTTAGATTAATATTACTAATGGTATTTATACACTTATTTTCCGTAACGATAAGACGTGCAAAGTTTTCAGAAGAATTAAGAGTGAACCTGGCAGCAAAACTATATAACTTTATCATTATGTAGTGTTTAAGTTTGTATGTTTTCCAACAAAAAGGACATGAAACCAACAGTTGGTGATCTTATGAAACCAACGTAATGAGATTGGTCAATAAAAAATTATACTTGCCTCGTATTACAACATGTCAATGTCTTACTTCTCTGAAAACGATCTCTCACTATACGTCTGGTAAGATTACATGGTGATAGATTATCGGACGATTAGCCACATATAGATTGTCTCACTCTAGTTTGTTGGATATCACCTCTGTATTTGGTGGAATAATCACACCAAACGTATGACGAGAGATCAATACTATTATTTCTCTATCTCAATATTAGATTGGTTCCATAACAAAATCAACTGTTACAAGTTTCATATCATTTCTCGTCCACACCATTCTGTGGTCACAAAAGAGAATTAGAGAACTCATACATAATCTCCATCAACGTCCAGCCTGTCTGGGAGCAGATGTTTCAAGTTTTGTTTCTTTTAATTAAATGTTATGCATGTTTATTTTGTTTTTTAAATCTTTTTTGGGATCATAGATTCATAGTGGCACATGTAAGTGGTGCCGTTTTCTTATAAGAATATTATTATGAACAGAATTTCACTGTCAAGGGAGCTCGAACAGAGTGACGGACAAGATTACATTTAAAAAAAAAAAAAAAAAAAAAAGAAAAGAAAAGAGCTCGAGCAATCTGTGAAATTTTAAAACACTGAGAAATTGAACTCCATTTGGCAATTATTCCATTAGTTCACTTTGATTATTACCCCTTTTTTATTTTAAAAAAACCACTTTGATTATTACCCCTTTTTTATTTAAAAAAAAAAAAGAAAAAACCACTTTGATTATCAATTCATTATTACGGGTATATATTATATATTTTGAGATGAAATATAATTTTTTGTTAAAGTTTAATTAACTGGATTGGGTTGAATTTGTTATTTTAGTTGTTTAATTAATATTTTTTATTCTAGTTTTCGTATTGTTTTATGTCCATATTTTCGAGGCTGACATTTAGTTTTTCATTTCCTTATCTCTAATTAAATCCAAAATTTCAACTCGCCAATTGCTTTGAACTCCTCAATTTGTGGGTTTATGAAGAATGGAAAAATCGAAGTCATATTCCAAGTTTCCTTCTAATTGAGATTTTTTTTTTTTGAATTGAATTCACTTTCACAAATATTTACACCTTTAACACTACTAAAAAACACGTTCGTATCGACGGCAAAAATCTGTCAGTAACGGTGAAAATCCGTCAGAAAAGTATGTTTCCGACGTGAAAAGAATGGTCTGAAAATCCATCGGAAATCGCCTTGTCGGTGATTTCCGACGGAGCAGTCGGTAATCACCGACGACTAAATTTTGTCAGTAATTTCCAATTGCTTCTTCTAGCCGTCGGTAAATTTCGACGACTGTTAGATTCCGTCGGTGATCACCGACAGGAAGTCTATTCGTCGGTGATCACCGACGGACGACGTAACATGTTGAAAAAAATATTAATTTTTAAGTCTCATCCTACTTACCCGTTAACCCGACCCGAGCCCATACCCGGTGCCCGCGCATGCGACCCGACTTGCTTATGTATTGAAACTTAATTTCTATCCATTGTTGCAAAGGGGAGGGTTCGAACCCCTCACCTCAAAGTTGGGGGGAAAGTTCCCAACCGCTGAGCCACTATTCATTCTTGTTTCTTATTTGTATCTATAATATATTTAACATATATTTTATAGTTTTTGAAATTTAAAAAATAAATAATATTATTGCACATTAAAAATTTATACACTCTTTACATTATTTTCTATGTTTTTCACTTTAAAATTTATGATCATTTGCAAATTGTGAGTTTGAAAAAGTTATTGTTTTATCAGTAATTCAAATTTTCTATAAAAATGTTTAAGATAATTAAAAATTTTATACACGTGATTTAAAAAAAGTGACTTTTATCAAACATTTTTTGTATCATTAAAGACTTATTTCACTATTTTTTTAGGGAAGATTTATTTCATTACTTAATCGTTAAGAGTAGAAAAATTTGGATAACATGTTTTGATGATGAATAATTTTGATGTATGTAATTTTATATACCAATGTAAAATTATATAAATCACATCGACAGAGTAATTTTAACAAACAAAATTGTATAAAAAATTTAAAGAATAAATTACAAACTGTTAAATTTCATAAATTAAAACATATACGTATTTCATCACATCATTTATTAATTCTTAGAAATTATTGAAAAAATATTGATTATTTCCGAAGGCCAAAAACTGGTCGGAGATTGCCGACGGCACGGAAAATCAGTCGGAAATAGCCAACGGTAGGTAAAATATGTCAGTAATTTTTGACGGTCAAATGATAATGTCGGTACTTTCCGACGGTTGTGTGATGTCCGTCGGTACTTAGCGAAGGCCATTGTCTGCCGTCGGTAATGACCGACGGTTTATGGTTGCTATCGAAAAATACCGACGAGTATTGTAGCCATCAGAAACTACCGACGACTTAACTGTTCCGTCGGAGTTTACCGACGGACCGTCGGTATTTACCGACGATCTGGACAAGTCGTCGGTATTTTCCAACGGCACCTCCTACCGTCGGCAATTTCCGACGGGATATTTTTTCCGTTAGAAATTTCTGACGGATTTTTATCAACCGTCGGTAATTACCGACGGATTGACTTCGTCGGAATTTTGCCATCGGTATAGGCGTTTTTTCTTGTAGTGTAACAAATTTCTTATTGCGGGAAGATGAATCGACTACTACCGTGCATGTTTGGCAATATGGAATATCATTTGAAGCAAAATCATCTTTCATTTGGTTGTATTTTTATTTTTCAAAGTTCAATGGGAAGAAAATATTTCAATTTCTTATGATATTTGTTTCTTTTGGTGGGATTGCAATATCTGTAGCCACCAGGTCGTAAAAGTCAGTTAGGGTCAAAGGTCGACAAAGGTCAACGGGTATAGGTTTTGGAAACAGGCTTTAAGCGCCTCATTTAACCCAACGATCTTGCTACCTAATGACCAGAAGGCCCAAAGACCTGATTCAGCGACCTAGGGCGAATATCTACTCCAGCACTGCTACGGTCTAGGGCGTATAGGCGCCAAGATAGCGAGCTAATATTTCCCCGATGTAGTGCCACAACCTAGCCAACTGGATAGCAGCATGGGAACCCACGTGGAAAATCTTATCACTTACGGCTGATGGGAAGCCAGCATTAAATATGAAACGGTGGTTACTTACCCCATGCATGGCTTAAACAGTCATTAGTCAAAAAGTAAATGATTAACTACCTACCGATTGGACACTTTCGTCATCCCTGTAGGACCGGCATTAAATACATGCAATCATTATCCCCATGCAAACAAGTAAACGTACACTATAAATAGAGGCAAATATAAGTGAGAAATGGGAGACACCCAAATCTTACTTTTCTTATCTTTTACACATTTATAGTCTTCCATTTATTACATATACTACAAACATTCCTTGTCTTTTCTGCATTTACTGTTTATGCCGATTTGAATACAAATTTCTCGCGAATATAAATCTATTTTGTTGAGATCGGAAGAGCGTCGTTTGACATTAACAATATCTAATGTTTACGGACGCATGAGTATTCTAAAAAAAATGATTCCCCCCTTTAAATTCGCCTATACTGCTATAAGTTGGAAATATTTACACAACTAAGTAGGAAAATATTTAAAAACTTTTCGTATTCATAGCGTATATTTATACACGCCACACGAGGAGAAAAGTTTTGTTAAAGGACCTTTTGGAAGTTTTGGAAAGAGACTTAAGTAGGTAATGAAGTACAAAAACTTAAATTAGTTATTCTTTAATTTTAATGCTTTTGTTTAATTGAATTAATAAATGAGATATAACAAAATAAATTTTTAACTAATAATCTATTTCTTCTTCTTTTTCTTTTTTTTCCTTTTTGATATAAACTTTAAAATTTTACTAATTCTTTTTGAAATTACTATCACAATATTTTGTTGTGCTATATCATCTCATATTAACTCAAGCTCATACGTAATATACAATCATGTTTTACAAAAGATTGACTCAAATTATAGTTTCATAATTTGTGAATTAAATTGTATGTCAAAATTAAGTATACTGTCAACTATATTGTACTCCACAATACAGAAGGCCTTTTCCATAGTTATATATTACATGCGTCATGTCCTTAACACAAACAGGGGCCTTTTGAACTATATTGGGGCATGTCACATTTTATTTCAATATGAAACAACAATTTTATCATCAAAAAAAAAAAAATGAAACAACAATTTTATCATCAAAAAAAAAAAATGAAACAACAATGTTGTATATAAAGAAGTTTTTCAAAATTGGTAATAATCTCCATTAAAAATGATTTTTACTTTTTTTGTTTTTGTAGTATTACCTTGTTAAGTGGTCTTCCTATACAATATACGGGTGATAAGACTAGTGTCACTAAAAGCTCATAAGTTTTCTTTTTTCAATTTTGTAGATGCTTCCGTTATTTTTCTTGCAAGGTTTGATATGGAGTTGTTATTTATTTCTTCATAAGATCAAATCAAAATTCAAATATTTATTTTGTTGGAAGAAGTTGAGTTAATGATTCATAACCATAGTTACGATTGAGATTCACACAAACAAATGGAATGACATGGCCGTCCTACACAATTTTTTCTCCCAAGCAACATTCATACGTGGAAAAGTCTGTTCCCATTAATATATCTTTATGCGAGGCAATAAATAAGTGAAACAGAGTAGGAAACTAATTATTTTAAGGAGCAATTGTCAGTTTATAAATTATTCTATTTATAAATTGTCATTTAGCAATATTTTATTAGTTTTATTTTTTTTAAAAAGTCAAAAAGTAAAAATTGAACTTCAATCTTTTACTTTTTACAAAAAGAAACTAATAAAATGATTTCATTTAGTAATTTATAAACCATCTAATTGCCAAACACATTGTTTTTTTTTAAGAGAAATTGCCAGACACATTGTTTTTTTTTTTTTTTTTTTTTTGAAACGTGCCAAACACATTGTTGAAAACTGAAAAAGACATTATTTAGTTGTCAAATCAATTCACAGTGCCAGCATTAAAACTAGTCGGCAACTAGGATTAATGAAGGCCATATGTTTATGCTCCTAGAACTTCCGTCCTCCAATGGTCAAATTTCTACAGCATGCGCCCCTTACAGTACTTTATTGTATTAATTGAGAAGTTGAAATATTCCAGTTTAGAGTCACTTTCAATACCTTCTCAAAAGTTTTATTTAAAAATTTCTCACTCATATAATATATATAGATATATGTCATGTAGCTTTGAAATACACATAATTTTGACTTAAAATATATGTGGTGTACATTTATACACATCCGAAATCCAAATAGAAAACCCACCAATTAACACGGAAATTGACCACAAACCCCACAATTTAAGAGTTGGTGAAAGCCTTGATGTTGCAACCAAAAGCAAGTAAGCAACAGTGAAGAAACAAAGGGGGAAACAGACGTTCTGTCGATGAAAAATTGGAGAGAGAAATGTAGAGAGAAGAAGCGGATAAATGGGCGATATAATGTACTCTATACGACAGTGTTACAATTGAAAAAGAAAGGGAAACAACAGATAATTGGGCAAAATTCAGAGTTCAAAAGTAGTCTACCATAGGCCTATGTAGGATATTTGAATATTACAAGATGTATTGTAAAGATGGAGAATTGAATCCATCGTCAAGGGTATGAGAAACCAATTTAGGTGTAATTACACTACATGAGCATTCGCATAGAAATAAGATTATATAATTGAAATAAATTTAAAAAAAAAAAAGAGTGTACTATGTATGTAAATGAGACGGATCATAATCATTTAAGCCAATGAAGGTATTAATCACACGCATACACTAATATACAATGGCCACACAAACTAAAAGCTGATCTTGACGACGCCATCAACACCTTTCGGAAGGGTAGATATTTAGCATTGTGTGTGTGGAAGACGAAACCAACACTACTTTACTTGTTTGATTCTCATTATACTCTTTATTTATAATTTTATCAACTAATGATTTGACACAATTACTTAATTACAACTACATATTTTCAATTATTTTTATATTTTCAACACACATTTGACCTCTATCATTATAATTTCCTCAAAGTTAGACTAATCATTGGAATCAAACAATCTCGAGGCCACTTATTTGATTCAACCTTTTTTTCAGACAGTTTTTTTTCTTTTTTTGAGAAATTGGTTTACCTTTTTGTATGTATATTATAAGATTTGTTTTTTTATTTTTTTTGTCTTTCCCTGTAATGATTTGAACTTCATTGGGATTTACGTTATAAATAAAAATATATATTCACCCAACAGTATGAAAAGGGTTTCTAACTGAAATTCTTAGCCGTGAACCTTCTTATATTAACAAAAATGTACAACGCTAGATAGTGCAGAAACCTTGTAAAGTAGCAGAGTTTACTTCACAATCCTAGCTATTTTATATTTATTGCACAACTAATTAAAATAACAAACCCAATCCAACTAAAAGAATGTTAACACAAAATCATTTTCATCTCAAAATAATATATTTATTGCTCGTGTCTTAATGACTTGATAATAAAAGAGGGGGTTAAATAATCACCACTTAATTAATGCATGTTTCTGTTTTAGACTTTGGAATATGGCTCAAGATTCCTTCAGTTTACGTTTCGTTGCTCTGAATGAATTTTAAGTTTAATATATTTACTTTTAAGGTAACTTGATCCTATCTAGCTATCTATCTAATAGAGCCTATATAATTAAGTATCTTTTAGGGTAATTAACATTTAGTTAGAGCTTATAAAGATTTTATAGATATACAGAATTTCTTCTTACATGTTTTCTTAGAGTTTCTGCTATTTCATTAAAATGATAAGAACATTTTTACCACTTTTGGAGTAGTTAATTTCTATAGAATTTTGGGTTTCTTATTCTAATATAATAATTTAAATTCATCATAATTAAAGAAGTCGATCAAAATAAATTATTATGTAGTATTAGGAAAAAAAAATCACTAATCAATCAGGATGTGAAAGTCGTAAATGGGTATTCGTATAGAATAGAAGTTGATAAAAATAATTTATGTGATATGGGGATTTATCCAAAAATAATTGGCATTTTTCAAGTTCTAGCTAATATATAAATTACTTTTCAAAGTTAAAGAGACACACACACACATATATATATATATATATAGACCCTAGTACAAACATCCAAATTAAATTTGACCCTTCAAATTAAGAGGAAAGGGAAAATGCTTCGCAACATGTATCATGCACACTATATATAGCCCTTGTATTAATTTTGGAGTAATGATACACATCCTTTCTAGTTCACTGGTTATTTTACTGGTTGACAATTGTACCCTTAAAAATCTAAATACCAAATAAGTCAAGAATCTGGATTGATAGTTTTATCCTCCAACTCTTTTTTATAATTTTGTCAACTGGTAAACGAACCGGTGAACCAACAAAGTAGTTTATCATTATCCTTAATTTTGCCGATATATAGCAACTAGCAGGGAAAGGAAGACTCCATTTGTCTGGAAATTAAAGAAAATGGCACTGCCATCGTCAAGGTTTTCGTTTTCAAGTCTTCACCAAATCCGCAGCATCAAGTATGAATCTCCAACAACAGAAACCCATTTTGCTGTTACTGTTATTCATAATCGTCAAAAATCATCAGTAAATTATTGTACTGTTAGAAACTTGCGCAGTCTGGCACCAAAGAATTCTGTAAATTATGGCAAAGGGATGGTCCCAAATGCGAGTGCTGCAAAAGGGGGGAAGCATTCAAATTTTGGGAGGATTAAATTTTTGTCCAATGTGGTGAAGGGATGTCACCCGTATCACGTTGGTGGTTTCTTTGCATTTTCTTTGTCTCTTCGCTCCCTTCACATTTAACTGGGGTGCTTTTTGGGTAGCATTTGTTTTATATATAATCATCAGTCTGTTAGGTATCACTATTTGTTATCATAGACTTCTTTCTCACAAGAGTTTCAAACTTCCCAAATGGCTCGAGTATTTTTTTGCATATTGTGGTGTTCTTGCCCTTCAGGTATAAGACAATAGATCCATCTAATTTGTGTGGGTTAATTATATGTACCCATTTGATTGTTCATTAATGCATGTTATCGCCACTCACCCTATTAATTATTGAATCTTGACAATATTTTTCAGGGGGATCTAATTTTTTGGGTGAGCACACATCGGTGTCATCATCAATATCGTGACTCTGAAAATGGTCCACATAGTCCCATAAAAGGATTTTGGTTTAGTTACTTAACTTGGATCTTTGACAACTCCTCTAGAATTGAAAAGGTAACCGTTTACATGCGAGTATATATATTTTTATCATCATTTTAGTGTGATTTTTCAAGAAGTCATGAACCTGAAATTAGAAACTTTTGCAATGTGTGAATTCTAGAAGTGTTCAAGATTTAGACGAGCAACCCTTCTATAAATTTCTTGAGAGCAATTATCTAAGCCACCCACTTGTATTTGGAGCAATTTTTATATGCAATCGGGGGATTTCCATACCGTGTTTGGGGATGTGTAAGTGCAAATTTTCATTTCTGATCTCAATAATTTAAGTTAACAGAACATTAATATAAATTTTAAATCAAACAAGATAACTAATTAACGCTCTATATATTGCAGGGTGTGAGAATTGCGTGGGTCAACCATGGCACTTGGTTAGTGAATTCAGTTTGTCATACTTGGGGGACACAGACGTGGTATACGGGTGACCGATCTAGAAATAATTGGTAATTTTTTAATAATGTATTCTATTCTTAATTTCGAGTTAATCGTAAAAAATAGATTTCAAGACTCAATCTATCACACTACAGTACTAAATAATAATAATTAAATTAACTTGAATATTTTCCAAGGTGGGTGGCTTTGATTACATTTGGAGAGGGTTGGCATAATAATCACCACGCTTTCGAATATTCAGCTAGACATGGATTGGAGTGGTGGCAGATGGATGTGACATGGTATTTAATTAAGGACTGTTTGGTTAGATTTATAAAATCAATTTATAAAGAGAATTTATAATAAGTGAAAATGAGTGGTGGAGATTTAATTGAAATTTGAAATATATGGTGATTATTAAATGTTATCAAATCAATAGTAGGTGAATTTATAAATTATAAAAATAAAATTTACCAAAAATATTTTGAGATTATTGGGTTAGCTACTGACGTGAAGTTACCGACACCTGCTCAGAAGCAAAGGATGGAATTTAAAAATGATAGGCACGGAGAAGGGTGCATTACTTCGTATCAAGTGTTTCTGTAATTGGATTGAAAAATGTTGATCATGTCAGTGAGTTAATTTTGCTTTGATGATTAGTTTTCATGGAATCTATGGTATACCCTACATCTCTCATTTCGCTGATTGACTCATTATAAAGAGTGTTAGCCTCTCATGCAACTCTAATCAAGTAATTAACACTTTCGCTAAATGGATATTATAATGGTTGTTGATCAAGTGTACATCCTAATTGTTACACATCGTTTGAGTTTGTGAGGGCCCTACATTATTAATTGCGCTCTAAAAGCCCATAAGTTTTCTTTTCTAACTTCTGTGGATGATGATTCCATTTTTTTTTTCTTGCCAGCTAGCTAGTTTGATGTCTAATTGTTATTTATTTACTTCAGAAGATATCATATATCAAAATTAAAATATTTATTTTGTTGGAAGGAGTTGAATTGACGAGTCGTAAGCATAGTTATGATTGAAATTTTAAACAAATAGAATGACCTGACCGTCCTACACAAATTTTTCTCATCAGAACCAACATTCAGATGTGGAAAACTCTATTCCTACTATATTTATGCGAGGCAAATGAAGAAGTGAAAAATAATAGAAACTTGTGATTTTAAGTAAATAAATTTTGGACCCCTAAGAAATTTGGAAAAGACATATTCGGTTTTTCAGATCAATCCATATATAGCGCATGTATAAAACTAGTCGAGGACGGCAACTAGGAAATTAATCAGGGCCATGCGTTCAAGGATGATCAACATTAATAAGAGAAGATATATAAGTATCGTATCATACACTTATTCTTAAAACGAACCACCGAATAAAAAATATATTTGTACAAATTAATCCGATACGCAACTTATCCTATACCTTAATTATTTAATTTGTAAGTTGACAAATCTAGGTCGTGCATTCAATACTTATAATCTCAAAATTATTTCATAAGATTCTATGATAGAAAACCCTAATAACACACGTTACTCTTAATTAAGCCAAACCAAATTATGGAGCCACTGCTAGAACTACCTCAGCTCAAAGCTAGTAAACCCTCTGGCAGCTCAAAGCTAGTAAACCGTCCTCCTAATTTTCCTTCCTTCACCTAATTCCAAAGATTAATAAACCAGCAAAAACCCTTTTTCCTACTACACTATCAGTGCATAAACATCAATATCAAGAATCCGGATCAGATCATTATAATTGTGCTAGTATAAGTGTTAGACGAATAAGTTCCTTCAAATACAGTTTCACAACAAAAGAACTTGGCAATAATGTGGCAATGGAATGTGAATTATATATCATGAATAATGATAAACATCCCTGTTTTTTTACCGGTTAGTTTACCGGTTGACAAAAATTATAAAAAGAAGTTAAAGGATAAAACTGTCAATTAAGATACTTGACTTATCTTAGATATAGATTTTTAAGGGTAAAATTGTCAACGGGTAAAACAACCGGTGAACTAGTAGGAATGTGTATCATTACTCATATATCATTATTGATTATTATAATAAATATTTTCATTAATTAATTAATTAACCACTTTTGATCATTTCTCAATTATCATGCATGATCATGAAGATCTTTTGAATAATCTTGATGATGTCAGAGAGATCCAATTTGGTAGGTGAGTACGCATCGATACCATCATCTATTTGTGGATTCAGAAAGAGATCCACATAGTCCAAATGAAGGATTGTGGTTTAGTCATATAACTTGGATTTTTGACACCAACTCTATTATTGAAAAGGTATATATGTATTTAAAAACGACTATATATATAAATTTTGTCAAAGTTCAATTTTGTTAGTTTATCGAATATTTCTATCATCGATTACTTTTTAAATTAGACTACTGGTTGCAGTGTGGCAAACCCAATGATATCGTCCGAGATTTACAGGAGCAACCCTTTTATAAGTTTCTTAAAAGAACGTATATGATCCATCCAATTGTACTTGCTGCGCTACCACATGCATTTGGGGGATTTCCATACTTGATTTGGGGAATGGTATGTTACCTATAATTAATTAATTGCAATTTGTTATATTTCCCTTTAAATTAATTGCATGGGGGAATATTTAGCAAAAATAAATAATTTCAATTCTTAAATTAAATATCGAAATGCAGGGTGTGAGAATTGTGTGGACGTACCACATCACTTTTTTAGTGAATTCATTCAGCCACACTTGGGGCCCTGATCAAGCATGGGACACGGGTGATCGATCAAGAAAAAATTGGTAATTTTTATATTAATAAATATATTTTTTCACAGGTTGTATGAAATACTCTGTTAAGAGCATCTCCAATTGTCCCCTATATTTGGGGGATTCCCCCAAATTTAGGGGACAATTTTCCTCCAACCATCCCCTATCACCTTTCTCAACTATAGTGGAGGTGATATAATTAAAAAAATAACATTTTTTTATTTATAAAAGTGCCATTAGTTTAGTTACGATAATGCCATTTATAAATTAATTTCGGTTTTTAACACATAATTATTCTAATTTTGAGTTTTTAATGTTAATTGATTCTCGCATCATTTTTTCAAAATAAGTTATTTAATAATTTAAATTCTCTTTTATGCGCAACGATATTATTTATTTGACTCCTTTCGAGATATAAATTATTTAACATTAACTAATTATAATTATTATACAATTTAAGTATTATTTTAATTAAATAAAAATGTTATTCCTATTGTACTATGGTTTCCCCTATATTTAGGGGAAAGGGTTTCTCCTAATTCCTAATTATGGGGGAAATAATTGGAGATGCCCTAAGAAACATTCATTATAATACAAAAAGGAAAGGTTAGAGAACTTCAAATGGATACATGTTACCTCCAAACTTTCAAGGGTTATTGGAGCGCCCCACCCCCACCCAAAAAAAAAAAATTCCCCTTTTCGGTTTTTGTGGGGGAAGAAAGGGGGATATTGATTATAAAGCCGATTAGTTCATGATAAAATAGGCATAAATAAGTGGCCGGAAAGCATTCCCTATTGATCTTAGATAGAAGTCTAAAAACCACACTGAAACTAGTATTAGTGTTTTCTTTTAAAAAAAATAAAAAGTGACCGGAAGGCATTGGACCACTAAACTCTTATGACCAAGCACAAGTTGCTTAAGCTTCCGGTACATCCGTCCTAGAATTTGTAAGTCAAATTTGTACAGCATTGCCCTTCTTATAGTACTTGATTGTATTAATTGAGAAGTTGACATATATTCCGGTGTATTTTTCGGGTGGCTTGCTATGCTTATATTTGGAGAGGGTTGGCATCATAACCACCATGCTTTTCCGTATTCATTCAGCTAAATTCGGAATAGAATGGTGGCAGATTAACATAGCATGGTATGTGATTAAGCTTCTTGAAGCTATGAGATTGGCCACTGACGTAAATCTACCGACCTCTGCTCAAAAGCAAAGAATGATTCTAAAGAGCTAATGCTACAAATCACCCCATATCCTAACCAAGCATATAAACTAGATGTATAACTTGCTTGAGAGAAGTAAACGATGGCGCATTCTTAACTACAAAATAATTTGAAAACGCGAGACGGTATTTGACAGAACTGTAGGGTGTGAACATATTAAAGTATTGTCTAGTGCCAAAGATTAGTTGCATTTGCCAAGTTGTAAACAACCGAATCGTACAAGCTAGAGCTGCAATTTTGCTAGAGGCTGAGATGGTTTTGTGCACACAAACAAGAGATAGGATAGCATGTTCAGAGGCACAAACTCAGCCAACACAACAGAAACTTTTACATTACAAAAAAACATCTTTATCAACAAAAACAGCCAAAGTGCAATAGGGCACACTTGTGTGAACCCATATAAAATCTTAACCTTACTCTTTCATCCCATCAACGTCAGAAATCTTCATCTCATCTCAATTAGAGTCGAGATCGCCTCACCGCCTTATCGCCTCCTTTCCCAACATTCAGGCACAATACACTTCTTAAGCCTGTCATGTTTAGTACGTTGTACTATTGGATAAACATTTTGAACAACTGGTTTTCTATGCCACAATTTACATGGGTTTCAACATTAATCCACACCTAGAATTCTTAACTCCTCAGAATTCAACGTCCCAATTTATTTTTTGTGCGCGTGTGTGTGTATATGTATATAAACCCAAAAACGTTTAAACTAATGAAAAAGCCTAAGCCAAGAAAATGGCGCTGCTAGCACCGCCACCGCCCAAGGCTAAACCCTTCTCGTTTTCAGCCGTCCACCGCTCAGAAAATAAACCGGCCAAATCTCCATTTCTCAGCCATTACACATAAAAATCAAGAATCAGTATATCATGCTAGGGCACTTAAAGTAACACAGAATTCCCTGAATTATGGATGCAAAACAAAATCTGGAAACGGCAGAAGGGAGACACCGATTATCGTGAGAGCAGCCGCGTCGATTCCATCACCAGAGTGTGGAAAAGATGCAAACTTTGGGAGAATTTTGCTCTCTGATGTGGTGGTGCAGAGGCGGCGGAATGTATTTTGGGGCAGAAAGTGGAATTCTTTGGACATCGCCACCGTGGGTGTGGTGATTGCTATGCACGTACTCTGCCTCTTTACGCCATTTACATTCAATTGGAATGCTTTAGGGGTTGCTGTTGCATTGTATGTTATCACTGGCCTTCTGGGCATTACTCTGTCTTTCCACAGGCATCTTTCTCACAGAAGTTTCAAGATTCCCAAGTGGCTTGAGTACTTTTTTGCTTATTGTGGTGTTCAAGCACTTCAGGTCAGTTAATTTCATTTCAATAAGGTTAAAAGGAAAATTCAAGTCTGGTTCTCACCTATTTATTAAATAAAGAATTTGATTTGATAAAATATTGGTGATTCTGTTTTCTTGTGAGAAAACTTGATGTATTGTGGATGCAGGGGAACCCAATTGACTGGGTGAGCACACATAGGTACCACCATCAGTTTTGTGAATCTGAGAAGGATCCACATAGCCCAGTTGAAGGATTTTGGTTTAGCCATATGAGTTGGCTCTTCGACACCAACTCTATCGTAGAAAGGGTAATGTGTTAACAAATAAATATTCGTATAATGGTTGAAAAATGTATCAGTAATGAGAGTTATTTTAACAGTCCCTAGTTTGATTGCAGTGTGGAAAGCCTAAGCCCTTGTTTGATACTCTTTAACAAAACACATTATAATCTCATTTACCACTGATTTGACTATTGATTTGACAACTACTCATTTAAAACCACAAATTTCAAACTTCTATTAAATCTACACCACTCATTTCACCTCTTTATAATTTCTCTTTATAAATCAACTACCATAAATTAAATCAAACATCCCCT